>CM030361.1:298997084-299129317 GCA_017893485.1 Hemerocallis citrina | reverse complement strand
TTTTCAAATTTGTCTAAGTGTTTGGCTCGGACTTTAGTCTTTGAATGTGATGTGCTCGTCTTTCAAATCCTCGTTCATGCTCTAGATACCGCAGCAGCTCAGCATCGTGCTGAACTGTTTAAGCAGTCTCGCGAGGCTCACCTCGAGGGTGAGATCGAGCTGATCAGGAGAGTGTCGCTCAACGTGGAGAAGAAGAACAGCGAGCTGCTGGCCGAGGCGCACCACTTACGGATAGTCGAGGAGGAGCTCTCGACGAAGGAGGAAGAGCTAGCCTCGGCGCTGGCCGAGCGAGACGAGCTCGCGAAGAAGGTCGAGCAGATGCCGAGGGTCACGGTCGACAAGAGCATTGAGGTGACCAATTTGCGTCACATTATATCTGATAGTGCTGAGTACCCAGGTTCGGCGAAACTCCCTCGATTCAAGGTACTGGTTAAGGACGACACTTTGAAAGACGGGATCGTTGAGCTCGAGGAGGAAGTGGCTCGTCTGAAGCCTCAACCCGTGAGGACTAACGTCCGCAGCACCTCGTGCACTCGCGAGGAGAGAGAGCGAGGGATCTCCTTTTACGAGCTCGCGACTCGTGCTCCCGTCGTTGGTCGGATTGCGGCCGATGCCCAAAGCGGTGTAGCTGTTAGCTCGAGCGGAGCCTTGGTCAGAGCCACTGTTAGGGTTAGTGGCGAAGAGGCATCCCAGTTCGTCGGCCTAGAGACGAGCTCGGAGATGAAGAGACGAAAATGCCGAGTGTCCCTGAATCGGAATGTCCCCATTCCGAGGAGGCGCTGAACTAGATGTACCGGGCTTTTGATTTCTTGCATCGTCTTCCTTGTTGTAATTTCTTGCCTTGTAAATTTATCAAGTTGCTTTTTTGTTGTAACTTCTTGCCTTGTAAATTTATCAAGTTGTTTTAATGAAATCGAAGTTCGTCTGCCCATTGTTGTGCCGTAGTTGCCCTACTCTTGGAACGAACCATAAGAACCAGTAGTTAATTTATTCGAGCGTTCTAGACATAGTATTCGAGCGTTAGCTGTAGAACTTTAGCACTTGCTTGGGATATGCCGAGGCAACTTGGCACTTCGGTAGTGTAGTAGCACGAATTTTAGACCCGAGCTGATCACGATCATGGCACGAATCACGAGGCGGAAGGCTCGAGTTTCGAGAAAACACTATCTTGTCGTTCAGTGGATACATGGCACGATCTGATCCGTTCATCACGTTCTAGCACGCATTTTAAGACGATCTAATGGTAAAATTGGTTCGGCAGAATTTTTCTCCATATGTGGAGGTCGGTTCCTCGTCCGCTCGGCTCGGGATACTGAGGTAGTGCAGTCGAGCCGAGCATTGGACTCCGAACTCGCCGTTAGAGTGGTTCAATCTGGACGGTCGATTACGATCATGGCACGAATCATGAGTCAGGAGGCTCGAGTTTCGAGAAAACACTATCTTGTCGTTTTTTGGATACGTGGCACGATCTGATCCGTTCATCACGTTTTAGTACGCATTTCGAGATGATCCAACGGTGAAATTGGTTCGGCGGAATTTTTCTCCATATGTGGAGGTCGGTTCCTCGTCCGCTCGGTTCGGGATACTGAGGCCGTGTAATCGAGCCGAGCGTTGGACTCCGAACTCGCCGTTAAAGTTGTTCAATGGTTGTGGGAGTAATTCCGAATGGCGAACTACCTCTAGCTCTCTTAAGAGCGAACTTGCGAAGTAGAATCGAGCCAAGTGTTGGACTCCGAACCATCGTTAGAGTTGTTCAACGGTTGTGGGAGCAGTTCCGAATAGCGACCTACTTCTAGCTCGCTTAAGAGTGAACTTGCGAAGTAGAATCGAGCCAAGTGTTGGACTCCGAACCATCGTTAGAGTTGTTCAACGGTTGTGGGAGCAGTTCCGAATGACGACCTACTTCTAGCTTGCTTAAGAGCGAACTTGCGAAGTAGAATCGAGCCAAGTGTTGGACTCCGAACCATCGTTAGAAATGTTCAACGGTTGTGGGAGCAGTTCCGAATGGCGACCTACTTCTAGCTCGCTTAAGAGCGAACTTGCGAAGTAGAATCGAGCCAAGTGTTGGACTCCGAACTATCGTTAGAGTTGTTCAACGGTTGTGGGAGCAGTTCCGAATGGCGACCTACTTCTAGCTCGCTTAGGAGCGAACTTGCGAAGTAGAATCGAGCCAAGTGTTGGACTCCGAACCATCGTTAGGGTGAAGAGTAAAAGCGAAGAGATGCAAACAGTTTTACAAGTAAAATATGAAAAAGCTTTCTTTATTGATGACTAATGGTCGGCTGCTTCTAAAGTTGCTAGCCGTTATTACAAGAGAGAAATAAAGGAAAAAATACAAGTAAAAGGAGAGGAACGGTTCGACATCCCAGAATACTTAGAGAGGCGTTAGTGCTCTCTCTTGGTATTTCAAAAGATGGTCGGCATTCCAAGTCCTGGGGATCTCTCTGCCTTCGAGGTCTTATAGTCTGTATGTCCCGGGCCGAACTACTTTGGCGATCTTATAGGGTCCCTCCCAATTTGGAGCTAGTTTGCTCTTCTGACCAGGAAAAGAGATGGCTAACTTTCTGAGGACCAAGTCCCCTTCTTTGAGGTCGGTAGGACAGACTCTCTTATTGTATACCAACTCGATCCTTCTTCGGTAGCTTTGTTGACGAATGGCAGCTCTTTCTCGGATCTCATCAATCAGGTCTAGATTTGCTCGGAGTTCTCTGGGATTTTGTTCTTCTTCATAAGCCATTAGACGAGGAGAGGGTATACCGACTTCTAGGGGGATCATAGCCTCGGACCCATAGGTGAGATTGAATGGCAACTCTCCTGTGGGGGTCCGTTTTATAGTGCGGTAGTTTCACAGCACGTTAGGGAGCTGATCGACCCATAGGCCTTTAGAGCATTTATCCAACCTCTTCTTAATACCGGAGAGGATATGTCGGTTAGTATTCTCTACTTGGCCATTCGACTGTGGATGGGAAACGGAGGAGAATCGGTGTTGGATGGCGAGGTCTTCACAGAGAGCTCGGAAGGCCGCCCCAGTGAACTGGGTTCCGTTATCTGTTATGAGGACCCGAGGGACACCGAATCGGCTGAACTACCTTGTTCTCGGTGATCGTGGCCAAGGGCTCGGCCTCTATCCATTTTGAGAAGTAGTCGATTGCCACGACTAAGAATTTGAACTGGCCGGGAGCTGGTGGGAATGGCCCTAGTAAATCCATCCCCCACATTGCGAAAGGGATAGGACTTGATAGGGAAGTGAGTGGAGCTTGTGGGAGGCATCGGATGTCGGAGTACTTCTGACAAGAGCTGCATTGCCGAACGTGCCGTTCGGCGTCTCGTAGGAGGGTGGGCCAGAAATATCCGTAATTCAACACTTTGCGGGCTAAGGATCTGGACCCTGAATGCGCCCCGCCGATGCCCTTGTGAAGTTCATACAGGGCGTAGTCGGCTTGTTCCGGAGAGAGGCATCTCAAATAAGGCCTGCCATCTACCTGTGTGAAGGAGTGCTTGTATAGGATGCCCTCGATAAGTGTGTATCGCTCTGCTCGGGTTCTTACTCGGTGAGCTTCCTTTGGATCTTCGGGGAGGAGCCCATCCCTCAGGAACTCAACGAGGGGTTTCATCCAATTATCTTGAAGCAGGACAGGTAGAGACTCCATTGAATCAGAAGTTTCATCTTCTATACTTGGTTTCAGGAGTACCTCAATCAAGACGGTCTGCTCGAGACCTTGGAGGGAGGAGGAGGCTACCTTGGAGAGGGCATCGGCCTGGGCATTTTCTTCACGGGGGATTCGCTGGATGAGGGCTTCTTCAAGTAGGGCCATGAGATTCCTGATCTTGGCTAAGTACTTAACCATTCGGTCATCACGTGCTTCATACTCGCCTAGGACCTGATTTACGACCAGCTGAGAGTCGCTAAAGATCCGAAGGCATTGCGCCCCTGCATTGCGAGCCATTCCAAGGCCGACTATGAGTGCCTCGTATTCTGCTTTGTTGTTAGAAGCCTTGAAGTTGATACGGAGGGAGTATTGGAGGATGAAGTCATCTGGGCCTGCCAGAATGACCCCGGCTCCGCTTCCCTCGTTACAAGAGGAGCCATCCACATAAACCGACCAGACAGGTGGTCCCTTCATTGCTTGGCTGAACTCGGGGATGGTATTTTCAACTATGAATTCTGCTAAGGCCTGAGCCTTGATCGCGGTCCGAGGCTGATACGTTATATCATGCTGGCTCAGCTCGATAGACTACTTCATAAGGCGACCAGAGGTCTCTGGCTTGTGGAGCACTTGCTTCAGCGGTTGGTCGGTAAGAACGACCACCGAATGGGACTGAAAATATGGGCGAAGCTTCCTCGCGGCCATCACTAGGGCATAAGCCATCTTTTCTATCCTCGGGTAGCGGAGCTCGGCATCCCAAAGTACCTTGCTCACGTAATATATGGGCCTTTGGGTCTTATCTTCTTCCCTCACGAGAACGGCGCTGAGGGTCTGCTCGGAGGCTGCGAGGTAGAGGTAGAGGGGTTCACCAGGAATTGGTTTGCTGAGGAGAGGAGGGTTGACAAGGTAGGCCTTGAGTTGGTCGAACGACTCCTGTTGCTGTTGAACCCATTCAAAACCTTTAGCCCCCTGAGGGCCTTGAAGAAGGGGAGGCATTTCTCCCCCGGACTTCGAGAGAAAATGTCCTATAGCGGCTAGGCGGCCTGTTAGCCTCTGAACTTCCTTAACGTTCTTGGGAGGGGCCATGTCTAATATGGCCTTAATTTTCTCAGGGTTAGATTCGATTCCTCGTTGGCTGACCATGAAGCCGAGGAACTTTCCTGACGAGACTCCAAACGCACACTTGTTCGGATTGAGTCTCATGTTGTGCTTTCTCAGAACATCGAACGCCTCCTGTAGATCGAGCACATGATCGGCCCCGTGGATGCTCTTTACAAGCATATCGTCCACATATACCTCCATATTTCGGCATTGATATGTGGTGCCTGCATTCTTCAAACCGAAGGGCATAACCCTGTAACAGTAGAGGCCCTGATCGGTCACAAATAAGGTCTTCGGGATATCTGGGGGGAACATCTGGATCTGGTTGTAGCCTGAGAAGGCGTCCATGAAGTTGAGGAGTTCATGACCCTAAGTGGCGTCAATCAATGTGTCAATACTTGGAAGAGGGAAGGGGTCCTTGGGGCAAGCCTTGTTGAGATCGGTAAAATTGATACAAATCCTCCAGGTCCCATTGGACTTCTTCACCATCACCACATTCGAGAGCCATTCGGGATAGTTTACCTCCTGTATGAACCGGACCTTCAAGAGCTTGTCCACCTCCTCTTTTATAGCTAGCTGGCGCTCGGGGGCGAACTTGCACCTCTTATGTTGGATCAGTTTAGACCCCGGAGCAACGCTGAGGTGGTGGACCCAGAGCTCTTCGGAAATTCCGGGCATGTCTGCAGCTGACCAAGCAAAGAGGTCTCGGTTCCTTCGAATGCACTGGACTATGTCGGAGCATAGGGCGGATGGGAGGGTCTTGCTAACAAAGAACTTTCGGGTTGGATCCTGCTCAGAGAAGAGCACTTCCTCCAACTCATCCACCGGCTCGGACGTTGGTCGGGCAACATCTTGGGGGATTTCCAGAGTTTCGAGGAAGAGGACTGGACCGAGGGTAGAGGTCATGTAGCACTTGCGGGCCATTTTCTGATTGCCTTTTACTTCCCCTACTCCTGCCCGAGTGGGGAATTTTATCTTGAGGTGATAGGCGGAAGGGACGGCTTCAAGGGCAGCTAGGCCGGGCCGACCCAAAATGACATTGTAAGCTGCAGGGACATCCACGACCATAAAGTCCATCGATTCCGTTCGGGTGGTAGGAGTTTTGCCGGCAGTTACGTCCAGGGTGATCACCCCTTCAATAGTCACTGGCACTCCCGTGAACCCATGGAGCGTATAGCCAGTGGGCTTGAGTCTGTCTCGGGATAGTTTGAGGCCCTTGAAAGCAGCGAGGAAGAGGATGTTAACGGAGATGCCATTGTCCACTAGGATCCTCTCCACTTTGAAGTTTGCCATGTGGAGGCTGATGACGAGTGCGTCACGATGGGGTGTTCGGACACCCTCAAGGTCTTCATCTGAGAATGTGACGGGCACTCTGTGGCCTTTAGGAGGAGGGGTGGCGCGAACCGAATTGACTTTCCTAATGAACGCCTTTCGAGAGGAGTTTGAGGAGCCCCCCATTGGGCCCCCATGAATGAGGTGTAGGACGCTCCTCTTCGAAGTCGGGCATTTCATCTCGTTCAGGACGCTTATTAGCTCCCTGAGGCAGGGGAGGAAGGTCGGCTCGGTCCTTTCTCACGAACCTAGTCAGCTGCCCCCTCTGGATGAGGGCTTCTATCTCATTCTTCAAGGCTCGATAATCATTGGTGTCGTGGCCATGGTCCCGGTGATAACGGCACCACTTCTCTTTATCTCTCTTCTTACCGGGGGTGTTCATTTTTGGTGCAGGAGGTATCACTGTAATATCCCGGACGGATATTACATTACATAAATTATTATTTTATTATTATCTTATTATTATTTTGTTTTAATTCCAAAATTGAAATATTTTGGTAATTTTCACCCGGTTTGTTCATAGGTAATTTTCACCCGGTTTGTTCATGGCCGAAATAGGTGTTGGGTTGCGAACTTGGTCGGTCGAAAACAGAAAGAGAGGGGAAAAGAAATGAGGGAGGGGTTATAGTGAAATTAAAAATTTATTAGTAAGTGCTATTTACATATTAAACCCCTAACCTTCACAATATTCACAAACTCTAATACTTTACTAAAATATTTAAATAAATACAATTAAATACTCAAGATAATCTATACAATCAAAATACCATCACAAAACTTATTTCAAGACGAATATAATGAACTCATATCCACATCTTTTCAATTTACCACAAAATTCAATATTTCAAAATACAAAGAATTAAAATAAAATAAAATAAAATAAACTAGACAAAATATTCCACTTCACACCAGGAATATATAAAAATAGTTATATTCGGCATTTAAAAAAACGAGGTGTTACACTCGGTTCTTTCCTTAAAGCATCAGAGCTCCCACAAGAGAAGAACCAACTTGAGTCGAAACCAATTGATGAATTAGAAGAAACACCCTTTGGGTTCCTTTAGATTTTTAAGTCACGCAAGAAGGGAATGCTTGCTCCTAACTGGGAAGGACCATATAAGGTTGCCAAATATGTCCACCCAAGAGTTTTCCTATTTTAAGACCTAGGAGGCAAGGAGATATTAAAGACCTGAGATGTCGAGCACTTGATAAAGTTTAATGAGGGTGCATAATTCCCTGTACTAGATTCTTGAAATTTGTTATAAGACCAGTCCTTATAATTGCATGTAATAAAAGCTAGCCACCAAGGCAGTTACCTAGTTTGATTTCTCAAAAAAGACTTAGCATTCCTTTCATAAATTCTTCAACTACTCTCTGGATGCAAAACACCGAGTTTGATGCTAAGCTCCTCTTTCGAGCTACACCAATAACTCATTAGCTTCATACAATGAGTTCAGTGCTCAGATCCTCTTCCGATCTACACCAACAACTCATTAATTCTCAAACAGCTGTTTCGGAGTCCAACTCGTGATTCAAGCTACTCCCACTTTGGAATTTTTCTTGTCACTCGAGCTGCTCCCGCAACTCGCTAACTCTCAAACAGCAGGTTCGAAGTCCAATTCGTGACTCAAGCTACTCCCACTTCGAAGTTCGACTTGTCACTCGAGCTGCTCCTATAACTTGCTCACTCTCAAACAGCAGGTTCTGAGTCCAACTCGTGACTCAAGCTATTCCCACTTTGGATTTCAGCTTATCACTCAAGCTACTCCCGCATCTCGCTAAATCTCAAACAGTAGGTACGGAATCCAACTCGTGACTCAAGCTACTCCCACTTCAGAGTTCTTCTTGTCACTCGAGCTAATCACGCAACTTTTTAACTCTCGAATAGCAGGTTCGGATTTCATCTCGTGACTCAAGTTAATCCCACTTCAGAGTTTGGCTTGTCAGAGCTGCTCTTGTAACTCGCTATCTCTCATACAGTAATTTCGGAGCCTAATTCGTCCCGAGAGTTGCTGCCACAACTCACTATCCCAAGAGCATCATGTTCGGGGGGTCCGGCTCGTCTCTAGAGATGTTCTCACAACTTGTCAACTCTAAACAATGAGTCACTACACTGAGGAAGACCAAGCAAGAAAGAATTCTTAAGTTCGGAGGTTCGTTGATTCAAGCTACTCGCGAAAAGCTCCCAAATTTTGCCTCGTCCTCAGCATGGACTTCAAGCCACCCTCGAAAAGCTCCCAAATTTTGCTTGGCTCGTCCCTCGGTATGGACTTCGAGCACAAAAAAAACCCAAATTTCACAAGCTCATACCTTGGCTTGGTATCCGAGCCACTCGCGAAAAATGCCTCAATTTCGGACTCGTCCCTCGGCATGGCATCTGACCCACTCGTGAAAAGCTCCTAAATTTTGCATTGATCATCCCTCAGTTGCTTATCGTTCGAGCCACTAATAGAAGAGGCACAACAAGTGCCTAGGTTCGGCCAAACCAAACCCCATATGGTTCTTTGCTCGTCTTGTCGTTCGAGCCCTTCACAAAAAAGGCACAACCAATGCTTAGGTTCTGACAAACCGAACCCCATATGTTTCTTTGTCCGGCTTGTCGTTCGAGCCCTTCAAAAAAGGGGCACAACAAGTGCCTAGGTTCGGCCAAAAGAACCCCATAGTTAGGTTCTCGGCTTGTCGTTCGAACTACTCGCAAAAAGTTCTTCAAAATTTCTATGTCTCGGTGCTCGGCCAAAACTGAACCCCTATTTCGGTGCTTGGCAAAGCACATAAGGCTCAGGGCTCAGACTGTATGAATCCTCTCTGCCTTGATAAATCAAATGTCCCGAGGCTAGCCAACTAACTACAAGTAGGGCTTCGGTGAAACTTACTCATACTAGCCAAATAATAGACTAGTTAATCGAACAGCACCATGGTCAAGTCATTCGGTTATGGAACCCGAGGTGTAGGGTTCGATTTCGAGACCTTACACTTCAAAGAACTTTATTTTTTCTCCATGCTCGACCAAGCTGAACCAGCCCAGGGTGTACGCTCGGCATAGACTTCAAGCCACATGCGAAAAGATTCATCGACTTCGCTTGGCCTTTTTCATCGGCATGGACTTCGAGCCACCACCGAAAAAATTCATCAACAACAGTTGGTTTCGTCCCTTGGTGTGAACTTTGAGCCACACGTGAAAGGTCTCATCGATTTTGCTTGGCCTCGTCCCTTGGCACGGACATCGAGCCACATGCAAAAAATTTGTCAGCATCGCTTGGCATCATCCCTCGGCATGGACTTCGAGCAACACAAGAAAATATTCATCAACTTTTCTGCCTCGGCCCCCTCACCTCGCCGATGCACACAGGCTCGACGCTTGGCATGGACTTCAGGCTGCACTTGAAAAGATCTTGACTTCATCGCCTCACCCCTCGTCTCTCCGTGTCACACATGCTCGGTGCTCGACACGCACGAACATATCTCGACTTCGTCGCCTTGCCGCCTTGTCTGGCCGGGGCACACATGGTCGGCACTCGGCATGGACTTCGAGCCTATCTCAAGCAACAATTGATACTAATCGTGGATCTCCCAAAAATCATGCACAATTGATCGCTCATCGAATCTCCTAAAAAAGTGAACCCCCCGGAGGTCAAATAAACCAAACCTTCTAGGACTCGACCAAGTTGAACCACCTTGGGGTCGGCCAAACTGAGTACCCACTTTGGTTCGGCGTTTGGTGCTCGGCCTATTGACGAAGCAGCACATGAGTTCGATAAACTACAAATATCAAACAAGTTGAAGTAGCTCATTAATTAGATAGCCAGTCCGGTTGCTAAGTCCAAGGTTTGGGGTTCGGAGCCTCCAAACTTCCGAGAATTTTATTTTTCCAAAGTTGAAAGCCATCTAATCTAGAGCTCAAACTCAATAAAAGGACCTTCAGTATTGTCATGCCCTGCTTCCCAAAAGGAATACGGAATACGAGTACGTGACAAAGTCCAGCGAATGATTTTCACATCATCCATAAGATGTACCAGTCTTAACTCAACAACATGGAAAGAAATAATCACAACCACACAGAAAACATAATCACACAAACAGAATAAAATCCAATAACCAAATTTGTGATACAAGAACTTACCAAATAGCTCGAGAATATGCAATGCAGTAACAGTTCGACGAGTTCCTTTCAATTACCCATCACTGTACCTGTATAACATAACTCAAAAGGAAGAGGAAGATAACCCATTAGAGAAAGCTATGGGTGACAAGTAGTAGGAAGCAGTAAAATAGGAAATAAAGGACTATATAACAAAAACAGAAATTGGAACGATATCGGAGTCAATAAATGATAAACGATAACAAAATCAAAAGTTGATAATCAATAATTCAGAAATCAGGAATCAATGTTTAACAACCAGTATTCATTGTTAGTATCAATATTTAGTGTTCATTTATGTCTATAAGTCTTTTATCTATCCCAACTAATGCACGTACTACTGCATCCCATACCACAGGTTCGTTGCATACAAAACAGTGTTCGTTTTAGACATAGTGGTGGGATCTACAGAGCGTGTACTCGATGTAACAAGATAACATGATAACAAGTTCACAAGTATTACAAGATAACATGATAACAAGTTCACAAGTATTACAAGATAACATGATAACAAGTTCACAAGTATTTCTCCACCTTCCATGTCAATATTCCATGTAAACAAGAAGAGCCCTACCGAGTACATTTTCTGAGAATATCCACTACTAAGTCAACACTTATTACCCCGGCTTGTTATCATTTTATTAACAATCAGTTATGAACATGCACGTAATCAATGTGGACGATGATATCAATACTCATGCAACAGGTACAATCGATGAGACCAATAGCACTAGTACAATTTCAAGATGATATCAAGACTATAACATACATGAAATATACATGGTCCAATTCATTAAATATGGAAAACACGGTTTATATGAAAAACATAACAATATATGGACTAAGTGTACTACGATTTCTATGTGCAAGGTTTTAAGTTTCTGTGTCAGGAACCGGGTCGAAATCTCAGTACAAACTTAGGCAAATGACAAGGCAGTATATTTGAATGTTCCACAATAAATTAACGGTTCGGGATTAAGGTCAACAATAATATAAGAAGACTATGAATCAATAACATGGTACAATAAATAAACACTGGAGTTCAATTAAATGCGATATTCAATTTGATGACTACTTGCCGAATTTCAAAGAGTGTTTTCTTGAACTAGAAAAAATAAAAATGAGTTCAAGAGACGCTTGCCTGTTAGGACCGATTCTGAATATGAAGAGAATAACAGGATAAGAATCCCGACGGCGGCACGTGCACTCAGATGTGCACGACGAGGCAACCAACCACAAGAGAACAACAACACAACAAAACCAAGCACACAAGCAGCAAAACACCAAGCAGCGACCCAAGACCAGATAGCAAATCAGCAACACAACTCCACACCGGATCTCTCACACAAACACCAAACACCACACAGCGGATCCACTTCACACTCACAGAACAGCACACACTTCGGATCCCCAACCAGACAAACAGTAAACACCAACCCTGGATCCCCTATGCCAAAAACAGCATACACCGAAATCCACCACTGGCTACTCTTCTTCCCCACTTCGATAGAGAGAGAAGGAGAGAGAGCAGGAGAAGGGACGATGACATCTGGCGGCTGGCGATGGCAGCGATGACCACGGCAAGGGCAGCGACGGAGGCGCTGCGGTCGAGGAGCGATGGCAACGACCAAGGACGGCACGACGAGCGACTCTGTTTCGTGGCGAAACAGGGGAGAGCGGGACGACGGCAAGGAGGCGATGGTTGAGAGGAGGATGAAGGCGAGGCTAGTTGCGGAGTCAATGGCAATGGTGGAGCTTCGATGGGTTCTCAAAATTATGGTGGTCGTGACTGGGGAAGACGACGGTCGCGATGAGGGTGATGGCGATGAGTAGGGAACTTCGGCAATGGCAGCTCAACGGGGATGAGGAGGAGCAGCGACGGGTTTTGGCAATGAGCAGAGAGCGGGAGGCTCGACTGAAGGTGGAGGATGAAGACGATGGTAATGGCAGTTGTCGAACGGTGCAATGGGGAAGGCTCGAGCGGTGACGAGAGGCTCTATTGGGGAAGTTGAAGATGGCAGTGGGTTGAGCGGTAGGCTCGAAGTTGCAGGTGGCAACTTGGAAGCGCAAGTGGTTGAACAACGAGGGGATGATGTCGACTGGCAGCGAGGGTGTAGTCGACTAGCGGAAAGTCAACGAGGAGGAAGGAGGAGGATGACAACTCTGGAGGTTGAAGAAGATGAGGAGCTTCGGGGTCTCAGTGGCATTGCGGAGGAGGGCAGAAGGGGTAGTCGATGGTTGCTGCACTGGTCGACGAGGAGGAGTAGCGGAGGTGGCGACTGGGGGAGATGACAGGAGAGAGGTTGAAGGCGAGTGAGGAAGGTCGCAGGCAGAGGTGAGTGCAGGGAGATGGCGGCAATGGCGAGATGGATGGAGGCAGAGGCGGCGGTAGGCTCGAGTGGCGTCGATGAGGTTCGACGGAGGGGACAATGAGGAGGGTATACGAGGGCGGTGCTCTATTTCGGAGAACACAGAGGAGGAGGAGTGGATGGAGGTCATCGGTGGCCTCAGGTGGGGAAGGCGAGCAGGGTGCTCGAGGCAATGGGCGATGGAGGCTCGGAGGAGACGACGGCTGAAATGGTGCTGCGAGTAGTGGTCACAGCGGTTGAGAGGGCTCGAAGACAGGGTGGAGCCACGGTGGAATGGTGGAGGAAGAAAGAGGAAGACGGGGTTGTTCTTGGCTTCGGGGGTAATAGAGGGGAGAGAGAGGAAGGCAGGGAGAGAGAAGAGAGACAATGGGTTTAATAGAATAAAAATAATAAAAATAATATAATATAATTAAAGTAATGGGTAGTTATGAGATAGTGGGGGTGTAGTTACGGGAACTGTGAAAAGTAGGGGAACGTGAGGAGATTTGTATACAGTGAGTATATAGGATTGATTCTGTACAAATACATATGGTTACTAGATTTAAATTTGTGCTTGGTTCATGGGCTTAAAACATTTTAATAAATTAGTTATGAGATTGTGCTTATAATAAACAATTGGGCTTGAGTTTCAAATTAAATATTAAAACAATTGAATAATTGTATATTGAGCTTCATAAAATAGTTGAATAATAATATTAATATTAAACTGGGCCTAGGCTTCAAGCAATAATTAAATAAAAAAGATACATATAATTAAAGAATGTAACAAGTAATCGAATAAATAATTTGGTTTAAATAATTAAAATAAAAGATTCAACATTTGGGTATTATATCAAAAATCATAGAATGAAATACAATTCAGGTTGAAAATCGATAATCAATTGAGAAGAATTAGTTGCAAGATACTAAGAATTAGAAATACGGTAAAATACATAAAAAATACGTATTAACGGGAACAGGGGTTACAAGTATTTTCAAGTTAAACTCGTCGAATGGCCTAGTGGTTAAGTCATTTGATCTTCATATTAGAGGTTGCGGGTTCGACGCCGACCCCGAAACTTGAGAAATTTTATTTTTTTCTTTGAAGCCCTGCCGCCCAATTCCTCTCAAAGCCGTGTCCGACCCGATCTGAGCAGATCAAAGCCAAAATCGAACTGAGCCTGACCAAGCTGAATAGCACCAATGTCGGCCAAGCCGAGCCCCACCCAGGTACGGCTCAGATCATGGACTTCGTGGCAGACATGAATGAGGTACAACAGTGATCGCCAGATATCCTCAAGAATCGCATCATCATTTGGTTAATGGTTAAAATTTCAAAAATAATTATAAATTTGAAAATTTTATTAAAATTTATGATAGTTAATTAAAAATTGGAATAATTAATTGAAAATTCTAAAAAATAATTGTAAATTCAGAAAATTAATATAAAATTCTGAGAAAAAATCATTAATTTAGAAATTTTAATTAAAATTTAGTAAATAACTAGATTTGCCCGTGGGCACGTGCCTACGGCACGTCGTCGAAACGATACAAAACACGAAAAGCCATGTAAACAGTAAAACAATAATTATGTAGCTCAAGTTTGAATAGTATGACAATAATTAGTTATAAATAAAAGTCTATGTTGAAAAATAATTATAAATGGGGGTATAAAATCTAACTTCTTAGAACTTTAAGTGTGGAAAATAATGAAATTTAATTATTGAAGAGGTATTTTCTATTAAAAATTCTGAAATTTTACAAAACCGAAATCTTAAAATCAAAATTTCTAAATAAAGAAAGAATGGGAGAGAGAGATAGAGAGAGAGAAAGAGAGAGAGAGAAAGAGAGAAATATTATAAAGTAAAGAGAGAAAAGAGAGATAGTAATAAAGTAATGAGTTTTTTAGGGGGGGAGGGGAATTTGGTTTTGGGGATTGAAATTTTGGAGGGAAAATATGTTTTGTGAGGTTTGATATGGGCCTTTAATTTTGGGGAGGATTGATTGTGAGCCACTTGATAGCTTTCTTTGTAATTTATTATATAGATTATAAATTCAGAAAAATTAATTGAAAATTCTAAAAAATAATTAAAATTTTGGAAAATTAATTAAAAATTTGGGAAAAATATTTTGAAGCACTAAAAAACAGTTACTATCCTCATAAGCTCCTAACAAGACCTCAAGCATCCCCAGAAGCTGTCTATGCTCTCCTAATTGCCTAGAGAAGGGCGAAATACTCCTCGAAGGTGTTATATCCAACCTCCAGGAGTAGGGGGCTTATGATGTGGGTCAAAATTATAGCTGATCGGGTCGTACAATCTCAGCATCTCAAAGCTTCTAAGGGAAGTACAGTAATTTCACATTGGCACCAGGTCTGCTAGAAGAATATGGGCCTCCTCCAGGCCCATCAGCTCACCCAGATCAGCAATTAAGGATCACTTACAACCTTACAAATGGATATTTCATGCTAACCATAGTTGTCAGTCATATCCCCCCAAATCAGGGATTGAATAACTATTTCTCAATCACATATTCTTTTCTATCTCGCTCACCCTCTATAAATAATTCTCCCTCTCCACCATTAAGAGGTAATCAAGTTTTTTGCCACTAAACCATAATTTACATATCTGATTACTGACTTGATCGTCGGAGGGTCTGTCGTCGGGAAGACAACTAACGTTTTAGACTTTTTCCAGGTATTCGGAGACTAACAACCAACACAACCACCACCAGATCCATAAATTTCAATCAAATACTAGCCTCTTATCAAGATCAAATTGCCAGCTGAGATTTGAGATTTCTACCAAATACAAGAACTCATCATCTGTTGTTCTCACACTAGAAATCAGCAACATTATATATATATATATATATATATATATATATATATATATATATATATATATATATATATATATATAAGCAATACTCCATTGAAAACGAGTATGTTTTCATAGACCTGCTAGCCGTTGGAACAGTTTGATCAAGATCCAACGGCCGTGATCAGGCCCAACCCATGGAATGAACCTAGACCGTTGTTTGGAACAACGGCCTAGGTTGTTTGAAACAACAATATTTTATAACCTAGGCCGTTGTTGGGAACAATGTCCTATGTTATAATAAGTCGTTGTTTCAAACAATGGCCTAGGTTCATTCGATATTTTATCGTGAATGAGGTGAAAAATTATTTGGGACGAAATTCCCAAATTACCCCTAAAAACTTAAGTGAGATGGGTGATGGACGGGATTGATCACGGCCGTTGGATCTTGATCGAACTTGATCCAATGGCCGTCGGGGCTATTTTCACGGGTCTGTGGAAACAGACCCTTTTTCAATGGAGCATTGCTATATATATATATATATATATATATATATATATATATATATATATATATATATATATATATATATATATGCTCCATTGAAAATGGGTGCATTTTCAACGGGTTGGAAAACTCAGATCTGAGTCGTTGCATCGCTCAAGATCTTGATCAACGGCTTAGATCGAAACCCAACATGCGCTCCCACTAAAGGCTCTAAGAGCGGAGGGGTAATTTTGTAACTTCATGCCAAAAAATGCTTGAGACTTAGCTTTTTTTGGCGTGAAGTTTTTTTTTTTTTTGCAGAAATTTATACTTAGGTCGTTGTTGGGAACAACGGCCTAGGTTGTTTGAAGTTTTTTTGTAGAAAATTATACTTAGACTGTTGTTGGAAACAACGGCCTAGGTTTTTTTTTAAAAAAAAAACTTCAACCTAGGCCGTTATTCCCAATAACGGCCTAAGTATGTACATACTCAGATCTGAGCCATATCCCCCACACCTCTTCGACAACTCTCGCTCTCTCTATCTGGAGCTTCCAAAACCCAATCCCCAAACCCTAGCTCTACTCCAACCTCCTCTCTCTCGATCTGAAACTCTTCTCGATCTCCCCCTCTTCTCGATCTATCTCTATCTATCTCTCCCTCTCCCGAATACCCCAAACCCTAAGCCAATCCGAAATCTCCCCAACTCACCCAAACCCTAGCACAAATTCTACGATACCGTAGACTCTACAACTTGTTCGTCTAAAGTAGCAGCTCCTCACATCTTCGAAAACTCTCTCTCTCTCTCTCTCTCTCTCTCTCTCTCTCTCTCTCTGGACTAGGTAGGCACTTTTTCACAATTTAGTATAATGAACTATGTTAATTTATTGAATATTTTTCAGTTTTTGAGTTTGATTTTTTGTACTATGCGTAGTAGTCTTCAATTTAGAGAGTGTGCAATTTTTGTATCATGTGTGTTGTATATACTTTGTGGACATTTTTGTAGATGTAGTGTTAGTTGTAGATGTAGAATATAGGAAAAGTAAATAAACGAGATCCAAAAATTCCAAAATTTGATGACTTGGTTGGGCTCACCACGCAGAAGGCAATGCAATTTGTAGTGGCGATTTCTGTCTTACGGTTTGCAAGATACGTCTGTTTATCACTTTTATTCAATAAAATGGATATAATGTAATACACAGTCGTATATTACAAACCGAGAGTCGAACTCACCTCTGCAAGTTGCGTTGGCTTGTGTTTGGTGTGCCAGACGTAACAGCCAAATTTCGGAATTTTTGCATCTCATTTGTGTTATATTGTCGCGTATATGAAAGAACTTCCATATACCTTGGAATTTTTTAGTACGAGCTCACTAGAAAACCGCTCAAACGAATTCCAAAAAAATACGAAACTGTGTAAGTAGGTCGGGCTAACCACTCACAACCCAACGCGACTTGTAGTTGCAAGCTTCGACCCACAGTTTGCGAGATCCGTCAATGTATCACTTTCCGCTCTTTTTCAAGATTGAAAGCGATTCACGGCTACATCTATCAAACCGTCAGTCGGAACTTGCTTGTACAAGTTCGTTACCTTGTGTGCGGGGAGCCCGACCCAATTGTAAAGTTTAATTTTTTTTTTTTTACCGTCGTTTTTGTGGTTTTCTCATAAATTTTGTTATGTATTTAACGAGTTTACAATAGAGAAATGTCTAAAAATTACGAAATTTTGCTGGTAGGCCATTTTCGCTACTCACAAGCCAAAGCAACTTGTGGTTGGGAGTTCTCACCCACAGTTAGATATACGCGTCCGTGGATCGCATTTCGCTCTTTTTTCAAGAGTGAAAGCGATACACGGCCGCATATTGAAGACCGTTAGTCCAAACTCGCTTCTACAAGTTGCGGTAGCTTGTGTGATGTATTTTACACCTATTCGCGAAGTTTGGTATTTTTTAAAAGTTGTTTTTGCGGTTGTCTCATGTATTTTGTTTCTTATCTATATATATACTTTTTTGTGTGAACAATTTGGTTTATATATGCGGATTTTCTTACAGAGAAATGGTTAGAACGAGGGAAACCGGAAGGTCATCTGTTAGTGGTCGGAGCGAACATTCCACAGAAGTAAGAGAACGATTAATTTGTATTGTGAATTTTGTATATAGTGGTATTTTTAGTACACTAATAATAATTGTGTTTTGTGTTCGTGTAGGTTGGTGCATCCTTTTCGAGTCCACCACGTCGAGGTCCAGGACCAATATATGACGGTGAACTCACCTTACAAGACCGCCATAGATCCGCGACAGTGTGGGGTGGGACGACGCAGAGGTATAATTTCTGTACCCACGAGACCATGACGATGCACCCATGTATCGCCAAGTACCTAGTTTCGACCGATTTCTACGAAATCAGCATGATGGGTCAGGTGAAACTCGATCGAGTACTTCTTGCAGCAATCGTGGAGCGATGGAGGCCAGAGTCGCACACCTTCCATCTACCGGTGAGAAAGATGACGGTGACGCTACAGGATATAAAGATGATCTCCGGTCTTCCAGTGGATGGAATGGCCGTGACCGGTAATATGAACTTTGATAAGTTAAAGCTGTGTAATGAACTCCTCGGTAAAGAGTTTGATGAGGAGGCCGCGGAAGATAGGGATATTTTTGTCGGACAATCAATCCGACTATCTTGGTTGAAGAAACATTTTGAAGGGAGGTTGCACGATGAATCGACCGACCACGATGTACAGTGCTACACAAGAGCAGACATTCTAACGGTGCTTGGAGGGGTTCTCTTGCCTATTTCAGTTAGAGATACCGTACAGCTCATGTATCTACGATTGCTCGTCGACCTAGGCTTAGCTGGCCAGTACAACTGGAGAAGTTGCACATTAGCAACGCTATACATGAAGTTGTGTTCTGTAGCATTAGATGGCACCGAGATGACCGATCCATTGGTCTTGTTACAGATTTGGTCATGGGAGCGTCTACACTTGGGTCGTCCCCGAATTACGAGATCGGGGGATGGTTGGATGGCTGAAACACCAAATGCTCATATGTTAGCACCCTTACGGATATATTGGGTAGGTAGACGGAGTTACAAAGACAACCCAAAAGGTGTACTAACGTACTACAGAGACGAGCTCGACCAACTACGAGAAGAGTTCGTGATTTTGGTGCCGTATACACCCGAGCGGGTTGGAAGACTACCACCGATCGTAGTGACTGGGTCACAGTTGTGGATGAAGAAGGATCCACTCATCAACTTTGGTATAGTTTAGCATCCGTGGCCGGAGAGATTCCTTCGGCATTTCGGTCTTCAACAAAATAGGCCCCCAAGCTGCGAAAATTTATACAACCATGAGTTACACACCGTAAGGGGTACCGATCGTATGCCTGCACATGATTGGGCAGATTTTTACTATGTTCACGTTGCAAAATGGAACGAGCGACGATTTGAAGTTGTAATTGTTAATTTTCCAGGGTACGATTGCACGCTGCAAGCGAAGTTCATGCAATGGTTCAGATCATATACATGTTTGTACATCTCTCCCGATACAGAACTACCTACTGGTATTCAAAGTACCAATTGAGGAAAGGGAGATTGAACCATCACCCACCTATTCTAGTTCACAACCCAAATTCCAACCGAAGGCCTCAGCTATACGTACATTGGTGAGTATAATGTTCAAATTTTGTTGAATGTTCGTTATATTTAAAGTGATTAAATTTTTAAATATCCGAATGTGTTTAATATTTTTTTGTTTTTTGTTTTAGATCGATAATACGTTGTACATGGTAAAAGAATGCGCGGAGGTAATCAAAAATAATGCTGGCACGCCTATGAAGAAGTTCGCTCAGAAGATGCTCTCTTCATGTCGTATGAATTTGGATGTTTTGGGAGAGGGCAAAGCTTTGCAACGATATTTGGATAGAACCGTACATTCATAGCGACGTAAGAGCGTGAGGGGTAGGCTATCTGCCCTGGGGAAACAACGGCAACAAGAAGCTAGATCTCCACCTCAAGAAGAAGAGCAACAAGAAGAGAATCAAGAAAGGGTTGTTGGAGACGTTCAAGAGGAGGGATAAGAAGAAGAAATTACTGAGGCGTCATCCCTAATTCGGCAACAAAATCCTGCTCGGAAGAGGCGAGCCCCATAAACTTACAAGCCCGGTGCTTAGCTAATTCTCGGTTCAATAATTTTTTGTAGTATTTTATTGAATTTTTTTTTTCTGTTGTAACTTATTACGTGATAATTGTTGTTGGCCAGTTTAAGTGTTGTTGATATTGTTGTTATTACCTGATAATTGTGAATTATGTTGTTGTTGTTGGAGGCTGTATGTAGAAATTTATTTGGAGAGTGTAGTTGATGGGATGTATATAGTTTTTGGGGATGATTGAAGTGTAGCAGCTATGAAATTGTACTTAATTTTTTTTCTTTTATTGTTTTTTTTTTTGGATCAGTACCTCTCTGTCTTGGAGCAACAAGTTAGAGAGCAATACTCTTTTTTTTGTTCAAGCTTAGGCTGTTGTCTCCAACAACGGCCTAGGTCATAGCCAAAAATTTGAAGTTTTTGGGGTGCTCTCTGACTTGGCCAACTTAAAAAGAGCAACAAGTCAGAGAGCAACACCCCCTTTTTTTATAGCCTAGACCGTTGTCTTATAGCCAAAAATTCGGATTTTTTAGGGTGCTCTCTGACTTGTCCAAGTTAAAAAGAGCAACAAGTCAGAGAGCTACACCCTTTTTTTTAATAGGTTAGGCCGGTGCCTCAAACAACGGCCTAGGTTATAGCCAAAAATTTAATGTTTTTGGGGTTCTCTCTGACTTGGCCAAGTTAAAAAGAGCAACAAGTTAGAGAGAAACACCCTTTTTTTATAGCTTAGGCCATTATCTGCAACAACGGCCTAGGTTATAGCCAAAAATTTGAAGTTTTTTGGGTACTCTCTGACTTGGCCATGTTAAAAAGAGCAACCCCCCCCCCCTCTTTTATTTTTATTTTTTATCTTAGGTCGTTGAAGTTTTTGGGGTGCTCTCTGACTTGACCAAGTTAAAAAGAGCAAGAAGTCAGAGAGCAAGCAATTTTTTTTCTAAATCTTAGGCCGTTCTCTCCAACAACGACCTAGGTGTTATCAAAATATTTGAAGTTATTTGGCTTGCTCTCTGACTTGGCCATGATAAAAGAAGAAACAAGTGAGAGAGCAACCAATATATTTTCCTTAACTAAGGCCGTTGTCTGCAACAACGGCCTAAGTTATATGAAATTTTGCAAAAATTTTTTATGCTTTTTACAACTGTGTCTCCACTCTTTACGAACAGTGTCTCTTGAACTCTACAAAGTAGACATTCATATGATTGTACATCGTTTATATTTTTTTATTAATTTTCTTTTTTAGCCACCTAACTAATCAATATAAAAACTTTAAGGTTAAATGTTAAAAAAAATACCAGAAAATAAAAGATGATCTTTTCATTCGTAAAAATTAATTTTTTAAAATATATTTTTACCCCTAATATGTAATTTCTTCTGGAGTGTGTATACCTATCCAGTTTAGCACCTAACCCCTAAACATATCTCCCAAAGTGGTAATAATATTTCAGCTAGGATTAGTGTAAGGTTAGGTTTAGTTTTAACAAGGGTTAGGGTAGGGTTAGGGTAAGCTAGGGTTATGGTAGGGTTATGGGTTAGTGTAGTGTTATGGGTTAGGGTTAGTGGTTATATCTTAAAACTGTTTCCACCACTCCCCCCCCCCCCCCCCCCCCCCCCCCGCTATCTTGCCATCTCTGTTCTTCGGTTCTAAAAGCACATTCTTCTTTTCTAATAAATGTGTTTTCATAACTTGCCTACTATTACATTTAAATCTACAAAATGGGCACCACATGTAGATTCCCTACTGAATAATCTCTCGCATTTTTTATTGGCACGAATACTCATCTCCAAATAAAATCCTTCCAATTTTCAAACCCATCTGAATATTCCAAAAACGGCTTATTAACCCTAACCCTACTCATAAGTAGGGTTATGATAGGGTTAAGGGTGAGTGTATGGTTATGAATAGGGTTTTGGTAGGTTCACAAGAATTTTGCTCCTTCAATATACTCTTCGTAGGGAAATTTTAATGTATATAGATCATCTGTTTACTAATGAAATTCAAACATTCTAAATTCTGTAAGAATCAAAATTGTAGCAAGAGGTTGTTTTGGGTTATCATTAATTAGGTTAATATTTACAGTAACCCTACCATAACCCTCCTCATAACCCTACACTGTTAAAAAAGTGTCCTTTTTAGGATAAAACCATAAATACTTGTCCTTTTTCCCAAGTTGGATCTGATGACTCTCCGCTCTAAAACGTACTGAATCTTTTCT
The DNA here is from genome assembly GCA_017893485.1 of Hemerocallis citrina. NCBI lineage: Eukaryota > Viridiplantae > Streptophyta > Magnoliopsida > Asparagales > Asphodelaceae > Hemerocallis > Hemerocallis citrina. The sequence goes on along the minus strand of CM030361.1, from coordinate 299,107,088 downwards.
CTTATTGGGTTCTACATGTGGGGATCTACATGTGGTGCCCACTTTTTAGAGAGAAATGTAATAGTAGGCAAGTTAGAAACTTTTCCTTTTCCCCAAGTTGGATCTGATGACTCTCCGCTCTAAAGCGCACTGAATCTTTTCCCTTATTGGGTTCTACATGTGGGGATCTACTAGTGTTGCCCACTTTGTAGAGTGAAATGTAATAGTAGGCAAGTTATGGACTTGTCCTTTTCTTCAAGTTGGATGTGATGACTCTCCGCTCTAAAGCGCACTGAATCTTTTTCCTTATTGGGTTCTACATGTGGGGATCTACATTTGGTGCCCACTTTGTAGAGTGAAATGTAATAGTAGGCAAGCTATGGACTTGTCCTTTTTCCCAAGTTGGATCTGATGACTCTCTGCTCTAAATCGCACTGATCCTTTTATCTTATTGAGTTTCACATGTGGGGATCTACATGTGGTGCCCACTTTGGAGAGTGAAATGTAATAGTAAGCAAGTTATGGAATCCATGAGTTGATAAAACTCCATTCCATTCCCATTCATATAATCCTTGTAATAATACTTTTTGTACTTGTCACAGATTTTGCATCCTAAAGCCATAAAAGGAAAGCAAATAAAAGAAAGAGTGAATAAACTTTTAAAATTACTAAAAAATAGAAGAAAAACAGAATGGCAAACAACCTAGAAGTTACTACTTGGGTTGAAACCCTACACTCACCAGTAACCCAACCATAACCCTACTCATAACCCTACAGTCACTCGTAACCCTACCATAACCCTACTCATAACCCTACCTTAATCTTACCCTAACCCCATCCTAACCCCTATTAAAACTAACCTTAACCTTACCCTTACCATATCCTAACCCCTGTTAACAATAAACTTAACCTTACCCTAACCCAAACTGAAATATTATGGGTTTGGGGGGTACGGTTAGGGGTTTGGTGTTGAACCTGATAGGTGTACGCATTGCAGAAGAATTTACATATTAGGGGTAAGAATATATTAAAAAATTAATTTTAACAAATGAAAAGATCATCTTTTATTTTCTGGTATTTTTTTGAACATTTAACCTTGATGATTTTATATTGGTTAGTTAGGTGGATAAAAATGGAAATTAATAAAATATATAAACGATATACAAGCATATGAATGTCTTTGGTATAGAGTTCCAGAGACACTGTTCGTAAAGAGTGGAGAGAAAGTTGTAAAAAGTATACAAAAGTTTCATATAACTTAGGCCGCAGTTGGAGACAACGGCCTAAGCTTTGTAAAAAATAAAATGGTTGGTATCTAACTTGTTGCTCCTTTTAGCTAGGGCAAGTTAGAGAGCAAACCAAAATATCCAATTTTTTTTGTTATAACTTAGGCCGTTGTTGAAGACAACGGCCTAAGTTTTGAAAAAAAAAATTTGGTTGCTCTCTGACTAGTTGCTCTTTTTAACTTGGCCAAGTCAGAGAGCACTCCAAAAATTTCAAATTTTCTGCCATACCCTAGGCCATTGTTGGAGACAACGGCGTAATCTATAAAAAAAGTGTGTTGCTCTCTGACTTGTTGCTCTTTTTAACTTGGCAAAGTTAGAGAGCACCCCAAAACTTCAAATTTTTGCCATACCCTAAGCCGTTGTCTACAACAGCCTAAGCTATAAAAAAAAGGGTGTTGCTATCTAACTTCTTGCTCTTTTTAACTTGGTCAAGTCAGAGAGTAACGCAAAATTTTAAATTTTTTGCTATAACCTAGGCCGTTGTGGGAGACAACGGCCTAAGCTTTAAAAAAATAGGGTGTTGCTCTCTGACTTCTTGCTCTTTTTAACCTGGACAAGTCAGAGAGCATCCCAAAAAATTCAAATTTTTTGCTATAACGTAGGCCGTTGTCTCCAACAACGGCCTAAGCTATAAAAAAAGGGCGGTTTCTCTCTGACTTGTTTCTCTTTTTAACTTGGCCAAATCAGAGAGCACCCCAAAAAATTCAAATTTCTGCTATAACCTAGGCTGCTGTTGTAGAACCTAGACAACGGCCTAGGTTTAGAAAAATTTGCTCATTTCCAATAGGCCAATACAGAGAGCTACTGATCCAAAGAATTTTTTTTACATAGAACCTCAACAACGGCCTAAGTAAAAGAAAAAAATATATAAATTATTTATAGTTTCACACAGTAGCTAATGCTGCTACACTAAATTCTCCCCCAAAAACTATATACAATCCCATCAGCTATAATCTCCCACCAACAACAACAACAAAATTAACAATCAACAGAAACCAACAATACTTCAGTCTCAACAACATTTAAAGTTAACAACAAAAACCAATTAACAACACTTGCATCAATATCTAATATACTGAAACTTTACATCAAAAAATTTCAATTCACAATGGATCATCATATCTCTCTTCGGAACTCTCTTCATCGGATGGAATCACTTCTTGCGGATTGATTGGCATTTATTCAAAGATAAGTTTTAGTTAGTGAGAAACTCATTTACCACAAATGAAGTATAATAAATTTAAAAGAGGGAGAAACAAAGATAGTACGAGTCTTACCCCTCAAATAATGTTGGACAATTTTTTGAATCATGATTTATTTGCACAATGCTGCATGTTCGGCACTGTCTCGGTTTTTTAATGCGAATTGAAGTTGCTCTCTTATCGGCCTCAATCTTTTGGCGCGAGGCCTTCCCTTTGTCATGCATTATTGTGGGTCACTTACGCATGTAGGTATGTGTCCACTGTCTTCATCATGAGGTTGTGCACTACTATGCTGTTGTGCACTACCATCCGGTTGTGTACTACCTCCCGGTTCTACACTGTCATGCGGTTGTGAGGCCTGTTCGGGTTGTTCACCCAATCCGGGTTGTAGCCGAGAGACGCCATCAATGATCTTCTGCAAATTCTCCAACGTGTATTTGTAACTTTCATTGGAGGAACAACCGAGATCGACAATTTATTTTGCATGGTAGCTCAACTCACAATATCAAGAAGTAAAATTCTCGGAATTGGGTTTGGTTGGAACAGATGTATAACTTCTTCTCATCACATCTCGGGTCCATCTTCTTTTAATTTATACATCCGGAAGGTAAGTGTGATGGCTGAACCGAAGACCGCTAAAATATGCCTGCAAGGAATGCCAACGAAGTCAAAGAAGTGACATGCACATGTAATAATTCTATTGATTTTACATAACTGAAGAAGGCGATCTAGTTCTGATTTTCCACAGAGTATCACATGGAAGGTTGAACTATCCGGTGTCTCAAGATCGCCAACGAAAGTCACATTGTACATGAAGCTTTTTGTAACTTTATCTTAGAATTTGTAAAAGATTTTCAAAGTGTGTTTTCACCATTTGTGCCTCCAAAGCCCATTCGCTCTTCAACTTCGGTCTTTTCTCACGGTTAGGATGATTTTCTTCCAGTTCATCATGTCTTTGCCTTCCCAAAAAATGGTCGAAGATGACGGTAAATTCATGCAAGGAATATTTCTTTTCTGTATGATGCTTCTAGGCAGAATGCGATGACTCAACCCGTTGGCTACTCAACATGCCGACGCAAAAAGAATCTTTAGCGTAGATGGGTGCTCAATTTTCACGGATATCAAATCGATCGTTCAACCATTTGTTATTCTCTAATCTGTATTGCGAAATCAATAAATTTCATTTTCTACAAATTCATGTACATATTCGGAATTGTAGATGACATTCTTCAAAGATTCCCTAAACTTATCGACATCGTTCGACATACGTTCCTCCTCGGTAACTTATCCAATATGTGCCAAATACAAAACCGATGTCAAGTTTGGGGAAAAACTTTCTTAACTGCGGTGGCAATTCCATGGTCTTGATCAGTGCCGATACCGGATGGAGCACGATTCATAACCCCTAACAACTTTTCAAAGAACCATTCAAACGAAGAGGCCGTCTCATTTGGAATGAACCCACCTCCTAAGAAAGTCGATTGCGAATGTTGATTCACTCCAACAAAGGGAACAAATAACATTCTATACCGGTTCGTATTGTATGTGGCATCAAAGCAAAGTATATCGCCAAATTCTTGATAATTCATCCTAGAAATACCATCAACCCACATACAATGTGACAACCGCCCTTCGGGGTCTACTTGAATGTCATAAAAAAAATGAAGGATCCGTCTGTTTCTTAGATTAAAAAAAATCAATTAGCATTTTAGAATCATGTCCTTTCAATGCTTCGTACGAATCTCTCAGTAAATTTCTAACATCTTTTTCACTGAATCCTACTTGATCGTGACCACCACTAGTACTTTCGACGAAGAGCATTTGTCGACATGTCTGGATATTAGCTTAGTTGAATTGATCTATTATCCTTTTATCCGTATTTGACACGGAACGGTTTCGGGGCAAAAGATGCATTCTACCGGGTGAGGTGAATTCGTGATTGTGTGCTTCATGAAATGAATACAACACCCACGTATTACTTGCTTCGTTCAGTTTTACCCGAACGTAAGCCTTGCAACCCGTTCTACAGGTTGTTCCCGGTCTGCCATCACTATGTTGACTCGGCGACGACCCGGCTTTATTACATAAATATAACTTATCTACTTCCACTCCTCCTTTTAATTTATTTCCACCCTTACGCATTGCAAAACCCCCACAATGAGTATATGAGAAATAAAAATTTGGCCTCAACTAAATTTAGAAACGTCATACCTAACTTTGGTTTTAGATGTTCTTCGACTAACGGCATGAAATCAATGATTGGTTCTACCCATACAAAATTATTGCCGGTAGCAGAACTCTCCGTATCGTTATTCATCTGGAAAAAAAAATATTTTTGGTAAATTAATACACACATCATATATAAAACAGCTTGTTAACAAACGATTGTGATATATATATATATATATATATATATATATATATATATATATATATATATATGAAACAAAATAAGAGAGAAAACCTTAAAAACGATATCCAAAAAATACAAAACTCTGTGATTGGGTCCGGCTTGCCGCACACAAGGTAACGGAACTTGTAGAAACGAGTTCCGATCCATGGTTTGCAAGATACGGCTGTCTCGCTCGCTTTCACTCTTGGAAATGAGGAGAATGCGTTACACGGACGCATATAGCAAACCGTGGGTGAGAACTCGCAACTACAAGTTGCTATGACTTGTGAGTGGCGAGACCGACCTACTCGCAAAATTACGAATCTTTTAAGTGGGTTCTCTATTGAAAACTCGCTCAAAACATAAAAAAAATATGAGAAAACCACACAAATGACGGTAAAATAAATCTAAACTCTGTGATTGGGTCGGGCTCCCTGCACACAAGGCAACGCAACTTGTAACCGAGTTCCGACCCACAGTTTGCAAGATACGGCCGTATATCACATTCATTCATGAAAAATTCCAACAATGCGATACATTGACGTAGGCCCCAAACCGTGGGTCCGAACACGCAACTACAAGTACTGTTTGGTAGCAAGCGGTAAGCCCAATATGCTCGCAAATTTTCTTATTTTTTGGATATCGTTTCCTAGTGAAAAGTCTCTCGATAGAAATCAAACATTAATTGTTGTTGTTGTTTGATATAGGTAGAAATCCACACAAACGAGATCAAAAAAATCTGAAACTTTGGGAGTAGGACGGACGCAAAATACATGAGCCAACACAATTTGTAGAGGTGAGTTTCGACTCACGGTTTGCAATATACGCCGATGTATCACTTTCACTCACGAAAAATACTCAAAAGCGATACACGGTCGTACACTTCAACCGTGAATCCAAACACACTTCTACAAGTTGCGTTGGCTTGTGCATGGTGAGCCCGACGTACTTGCAAAATTGCATAATTTTTGGATCTCTTTGTGCGCTATTACTAACAATGAACAACAACAACTAATACTACATCTACATCGATAATAAAACTATAATTACCTAATCTATAAATACCTACGCATAATATACAAATTGTACACTCAAATATTGAATAAAAAATTTCAATCACTTAACCTAGTTAAATTTACTAAAATAGGAAAAACTAATGCCTTTCACAATGAGAGTTTTCGGAAAGGAGATAGAGGAGGCCCTTGCGCGCTGCTGTAGAGAAAGGAAGGGGAGTAGGACTTGGCTAATTTCTTTAGGATTAGGGTTTTAGGGTTGGAGAGATTTCTTATGGGTTAGGGTTTTTTTATAATCGGGATCTTCAAGGGAAGAGGGCAAGAGTGTGAGAAGAGGGAGAGATTGAGTGAGAAGCAACGAGCAAGAGAGAGCTAGGATTTTCAGATCGAGAGAGAGAGAGCTATGGTTTGGAGAAATGGGTTTCTCGAGCTCCAGTAGCGAGAATGTGACGCCCCTGCCCTGAGCTCGAACAATTTATATAATTTAGAAGACAAATTATTTATAATATAGTACAACTGCCCACCACAGGTTGCCTTTCAAAAGGTGGTTAACCGAATTGGTGACTCTTGATCATAGGCTATTATATTTATATATTATTTGATTCATTTTAACTCCCAATATGGGATTATTTTACTCTTACCTTCTCTCGCTGTCTTCTTCGCGTGTGATGTCAGCACACCCAAGAACCATAGCCGAATAATACTATCTCGGGTGGGGCCCTCCTTGCCACGTCACCGTGGATTTCCAAACAGCACATGCACAACCTTGCTGTGTGCTATCAAATCCCGTGGGCCACCCATTTACTATTCATTTTCAAGTTAATTACACAAATGCCATCAATACATTTTTACTTTTTTTTTATACAAACAACCAACTATATATATTATATTATATTATATATATATATATATATATATATATATATATATATATATATATATATATATAATAAAACACAAAGAAAGCTATCAAGTGGCTCTCCTTCAATCTCCCCTAAAACCAATGGTCCAGATTGATTCTCACAAAACATATTTTCCCGCTCAAAAATTTCAAACCCCAAAACACATTAACTCAAACACCTTTCCCTCTCTCTCTCTCTTCCCTTTCTCTCATCCATCCCGTGAACAAAAATTCCCCCAAACAAAAAACCAAAATAACCAGTGAATGACCCAAACCCAAATCCCCAACTCGAAAGTCTCCCTCTTCTTCCTCTTCATTGTAAAGAAGAAAACTCTGATCTGCCATTAATGGCGGCATCACCGAGCGGGTTGTCAAACCACCGCGCGGGCATACCAAGAAGAAAACTCCGATCCACCATCAAACCACTAAGCGCGCTGCGCAGCGCGTTCGGTGGCATCCTCTGCTTCTTTATCCTCCTCCTCATCGGCATTCTCGCCTTTTCGATCCGTCTATTCTCTGTAAGTTTATCGGTTCTTGATGCCTTCTTGAATTGAAACTCTCTATCTGAGTTAGTGAGAATCTGGTGGATGTTTTCTTCTTGAATTGAAACCCTAGATCTGAGTTGTGAGAATCTGGTGGATGTTTTCTTCTTGAATTGAAACCCTAGATCTGAGTTGTGAGAATCTGGTGGATGTTTTTTTGTTAAATTTTTTTTTTGGGGCAGGTTATCAAGTATGAAAGCGTGATCCATGAGTTCGATCCGTACTTCAATTACAGAGTAACTCAGGTCAGATCTCATTTTCCATGGCAAAAATGGTATGTCTAAATTGGCTTCTTTTGTGATGGGTAATGCGTAGTTTTTTTGATTTGGAGTTTTAGCATCTGGGTATGTGTTAATTGTGGGTTATTTCGCTTAGAAATGGAGTTTTAGATGTATTAAAGCACTTGGGGTGTGTGAGTAGGGTTTATATCTATGCCTGCATTCATTTGTTTGGAGATTGGTTGTAGTTGAACTTTGCGAAATTTGTGATTGAGATTGAGAACACTTTGAAACAACTGGGAATGTGAATGTTGACATGTAGTTTGTTTAGATTGAATTGATATTGCATTTAATGTGGATGGAGAGCTGAACACATTGATTAGAGATGGTTTGTTTCATTGTCCACTTTTCTGTTTTTGTTTGTTTAAGCTATACTTCGCAGTATCTATTTTGATATTATGAGTTTGTGCAATGGTGTAGTAATTTGATATGGCGATTTGGAATGAGGATTTCTTCTTCTACTTCTTCATGTTTTCAATATAATCAAAACGAATTTAACAATTCAATAATCTTTAACGGAGAGTGTATGAGTCAAAATTGTGATGCAAGGAGTAGGAACTCTCTTTTGTGAAAATGCCAGTTAAATTCTGCATAAATTGATTGTTGTAAATGTGTTTGAGGTCTTTGTATATATATGGGGATCATCGAGTGTGGTTACAATGCTTAGTTGAATGTGTTTTGCATCAAAGAGCGCAAAGTCAAACTTTTAATGTTAAAATCTTCTTTTTAGCAACAATAATCCAGTCCAAATTAGCAAAACTTTCAAATATGCTGAGAGGAAGCATATGTACATAGGACTAAGACCAGGGAAGCAAATTTTTGTCTTTGGTATGGGTTATTTGTTGCTGTGGATCGGTAATATTTGGAGTGAGTTACATAACGTGAGTATCGGTAGGAATTTTTTTAGTCTGGCCCGGGTCAATCCATCTTGGTATTGGATGAGATGTGATACCTATCTAAAACCTCTCAAGTTTTCACATGAACGCCAATATGATTGGTATTAAAGTTGGGTCTTCTAGAATCTACTACTATTTTCTGATGTAGTGCTTTAATTTCAGTTTCTTACAAAGAAGGGAATCTATGATTTCTGGAACTGGTTTGATGATCGAACCTGGTACACGATCCAAGTCCATAATTTATTTCTCATATTTATGCTGAGTATTAAGCATGTAGTAAAGCTCTGATTTGTCTACTATTATGTATCCTCTTGGATGTGTCATAGATGGAGCTATGTACCTTGGTTTGACTTTGATAACTGGTTCTATGTGGTGGTATGTTGTTAATTTACTTTTAAGGTAAACCCTAATCTGCATATCATAATTTTAATGATACCTGCTGTATTGGAATCCTTGGTTTTCCAAAAACACATTCCCCCCCCCCCCCCCCCCCCCCACACACACACACAAAAATCTTCCCAAAACTAAAAAAAAAAACTCATTACTTTATTACCATCTCTCTTTTCTCTCTTCACTTTTTCATATTTCTCTTTTCTTATCTCTCTCTCCCATTCTTTCTTTATTTACTTAGAAATTTAGATTTTAAGTTTAAAGTTTGTAAATTTTCAGAATTTTATGTTTTTTTTATTGTACATGTTATATTGAAAATAGAAATTATAATTATTTTTATTGTACAGTTAAATTTCATCATTTTCCACACTTACAGTTCTAAGAAGTTAGATTTTACACCCCTATTTATAATTATTTTTCAACATATAGTAATGGAAACATGGACTTTTATTTACAACTAATTATTGTCATACTATTTAAACTTGAGCTACATAATTGTTGTTTTATTTTTTACAAGGATTTTCCTGTTTTGTATCGTTCCGAAGATGTGCCGTAGGCACGTGCCCACGGGCAAATCTGGGTTAAACATTGATAGTACAGGAAATTTTGTTTTCCTTTAAAGTTAAATTGACTTATACCTTGAGTTGTGTTACAGATTCTGACAGTGAAAGTTCTTCTGCGCGATCTGATGCATCCGATGCAACTCAATCACCGAGAACGTAAACCATAATTCAGGTAAGAATTAGTATTATTCGAGAAATTTATTTTGTACGGTAATTTACTGTGTTGATACTATTTATGTTGTGTTCTGTAACTCCAAATTTCTTTAGTTTCTATAGTACGTTCATTGTTGCAATATAAAAACCATCTATACTTTTCACCATGTGCCTTACAGTGCCTTACGTTATACAACTTGCTAGAATATTTCACCATGTGCCTTACAGTATACAACTTCCTTTTTCTCATTGACAAACAAAACAATTCTTTTTCTCATTCCATTTGATGCTTAAAGTCGAGATATTTGCGGTTGAATGCTATTTGCATTGTTCGTAGTGTGAATTTAGATGAGTATGAATTCTGATTTGAGATGAAAGGATAAAGCTTGAATCTTTTGAATCTTTCATGTTTGTTTTGTTCATTTTAGTTTTATGTGCCCATAAAAGTATATAGTTCATTTTAGTTTCATGTCTAAATCTAATCTTGATTGTCAGTGATTGGAGAAGAAAAATACGATCAGAGTTTCTCAGATTTAGTAGAAATTTAGGGTTTACAACTTGCTTTTTCTCATTTCTAATTTCTTTTTGTTGTGTTTTGTCACAGGGCTTTCGTTTTTTTCCAGTTCGTCTGTATCTAAAGATTTGGTCTCCTACATAGAGAGTGACCCAAGTGTCTTGCCTTGCATAGGCGCACTCAGTGAGGTTAAGCTTTTTTCTTTTTTTCCATTTCCTGACTTGCCAAAAAAAATAAAAAGAAGAAGAATTACATCATGGATGTGTTGAATATTCATGGTTATTGTTTGTTGTCCAAACTAATGCTGGATGCCACATCTAGCTGTTACACTTGACAATGTCAGAAGTCTCTTGCTTACCCCACTGTGAATCTTCTATGTGATCTTATCTCAGCAGAGTCTAGATATACTTTCATGTAACTAAGGAGTAGAATATGCAACTTCAATAAAAAAAATTCATACTCTAACTAATGAACCTTACTTGATTAAAACTTTTTATTCAGTTAGATGATCTCCATAAACTCAAGTCACCAATATTTATTATAACTATTCAATTAGAAGACTTAAGATAGCAACATTTTCTCTAAATAGTGTTATGGATGATCCACAAACTATTAAATTTCACCAACCACAATTAAGAAATGCATCTAAATTAAGAAATGCTACCACTACCATACTCTCAGCACATCCTCTCAACTATACAGTGTCTAAATTTACTTTGCATTTGTAAGGATAACTACAGATATTTTTATTAAGTATGCATGGCAACAATGATCTTAACAGTTAGTATTTTGGGAGATGATGTATAACAATGATCTTAAAAGAAAAGTATATACAATAGTAGTTATTAAACAAATTCTTGAAATATGAATGACAATTAGTATCTTTCAATTTGCCAACTATTAAACAAAAGAAAAGTATATACAATAGTAGTTATAATCTGGTACATCAATATGAAATTGGAGAACAAAACACCAGATATACTTCTATTTGATATATATTACAACTGTTACTTTCAATCTGCCAACTAATCAGTGGTCAAGATAAAAGCAGAAACAAAATGACTGTTAAGTGGGGTCAATAATCTACATCCTTCCATTAGATCTCCTCGGGGATTTTCTGGGGTAATTAGCTAATGAGTTTGCATCTATTCCTTCTCGATTTGGCCTCTTCTTTGAATCAGATGATGTTTTATGCTTCCTAATCATATCATCGGCATATCTATTGTTGTTGTTGATATGGAGGATATTTTTCCATTACACCACGAACCTGTAACAAACAACCAGAGAGAATTCCAAATTAAAAGAGATCATACTACATAAAACAACCTTGTGAAAGCTCATATTAAGATCAGATTCAGAAACACACACACACAACCATAGATGTTCAAGTAAGAGTCAATTCAACTAAGGAGCAATTACAGAAGATAAAAGAAATGCAGCCTGTGCCTACAAGTGATGTCTTGCGTAGCATGGAAATCTGTATCATGTTATTCAACATTAATGGTTCACGACAATTATTGGCAACACTTCTTACGGACTTTTGGATAACTTACTGAGCCAATAACAAGTTTCAAAACATGTTAACAATCTTATACTAAACATTGGTGATACCCCCTACAGTCCTACTCAGATAGAGCCACAAGCACACCACAAACAAGGCACATCAGGTGTTTAGGAATTGAACCAAGGATATGGAGAACCAACAAACACGATACACTAACACACTAACAATGGTAGAAAGAGGAAAAAAATGAATTTATGAAGTTCGAAGAGGCACCCCATGTGATGAAAGAGGAGGTCGAGGGTTCAAGCCAGGGAGTAAGCAACATATAAAAGTATTTTCTTCCCTGAAACATAAAACTAATAGTTTTCTCATAGAGATGGATATTAAATATAACTACAGTTTTTCTAGCTAAAAAATTAAATATAACTATGGTTATCTTAAGCACAAGCATATATATATTGAATACAATATAATTTCTATATTAGCTAGCTATAACAAACTATAGGTTGTCAATCACATATATATTGAAGACGGTGCTAAATTTTCAACTATATAGCAATTGGAGTTGCAATAACAAATAATTATTCTAGCAAAAACAAACAATTGGACTTGCTATAAAACAAGCATCACCCTTTCTATTATTTGATGGCAAACATTAAATCAATAATGAGCCAACAAACACTTCAAATCAATTAACTTATCAGTAATGACATATTGACACCAAAGATAAGAAGAAAAAAGGGGTCGTCTATTAACTTATTATTTTTTCTTTAATGAAACAGGATGACAAAATAAAAAAACCAATTATATATGATAGACTTACCTTACCAAAACATTTTTTCATTGTTGTTTTACTTTTGAATTTTAATAGAACTGAGATGCAGCTGACATGGACCTCAAATTTATAAATGCAACTATATTGATCAATTGGGGTTGCAATAAGGTAAATTTATATTTACTACAACTACACCCAATGTTAACCGTTAATCACTGCTAATTTAATTCTTTTTTTTTTCCAGATTGTCGTCCACACTCAGAACCGTTATGTACATATTGACAGTTTAACTTTTTGTAGGGTGATGAAGAACATGTTTGGTTGAAGGTATTGTTCTATTTGAAAGGTAATTGTTTCAAATCTATTACTATTGTTTTTAGACTTTTATTGTTTTAATTCTTTATTGTAAACTCTTACTATTTGATTCAAAACTCTTACTGCTTTTTAGGCTCATTGTTTGACCCCATTTTTGAAAACTTCAACCATTGTGTTCTCCTACAACCCTATAATTTTATTTTTTTTATTCGGTTGGTTGGTGTTTATTATGGTGGAGGATGTAATAGTTGTAATAGTTGCAATATTTAGCATTTCTGGAGATGATGTAAGTAACTGTATATAATAATGATATAATATAGTTGTGTTAATACCCGTACCTGCAATTTTGTGGAGTATTGGGTTCTGTGTTTGGTTTTTTAAAGGTTTTTCGAAGGTTTTCCAAAAAATCCATTACGTTTTTAAACGAATTTTTGGTTTTTATTTTGTATCTTGCATTATATTCTGATTTTCCCCCCCAGAGCCTTATATATATGATGCCTGTGTGATGTTGCTTGGTTTTGCCTGGGGTGGATTGATATTTATTGCATGTGATGTCATATTTTTAATTGTTAGCAGAATTCCGTAAGGAATTGCTGTAAAAGGGCTAATATTTTGGGGGAGGTTCTATCAAAATTTTTACTAAATTTTCTAAAATCTATTATGTTTTGAAATGATATGTTGGTTTTTATTTTGTATCTTAGTCATATGAAAATTTTTTCTTCCCAGAGCCCTATATATATGATGTCTGTGTGATGTTGTTTGGATTGGCCTGGGGAGAATTTATATTTCTTGACAGTGATGTTAAATTTTTAATTGTGAGCAGAATTTCGTAAGGAATTGCTGTAAAACAGCTAATATTTTAGGGGAGATTTTGTCGAAATTTTTACAAAATTTCCTAAAATCTTTTATGATTCCAAACTATATCTTGGTCTTTTATTTTATATCTTTAGTTCTATGAAGTTTTTTTTTTTCCCAAGCCTTATATATATGATGTCTGTATGGTGTGACTTGGATTGGGCCGGGGAGGATTCAATTTGACTGTCTACGATGTTAATGCTCTAAAAGGAATAATATTTCTGGAGAGATTCTGTCAAAACTTTTACTACAATCCTGCCTGTAAAATTTTAAATAACACTGTCGAAATATTTACTAAACAACTTAATTGAAACAATTTAAAGGCGCCGTATTATAAAACTATTAGGATTCAATATAATTTCAAAGGAGGCCTGTAAAGAGTAGATGATTGTATTAGGAAGGTAGGTGCATTTTTTTAACCAATAATTGTTAAAGAGGTAGAAAGAGGTATATTGAATGATTTTTTATATGCAATTCACCCAACCAAATAACTCCAATTAAATTTATATGCAGTTCCGAATACGTGCCGTAGGCACGTGCCACGGGCATACCTAGTATATATATATATATATATATATATATATATATATATATATATATATATATATATATATATATATATATATATATATATATACACTCTTTTGAAAATTCCGTGGTGTTACACACACACCCCCTTCAGAAATCAGCGTCCTCGCTGAGTACGGGGCATGCACAATCTAGTACAGGATCCACTTTCTAGCCGATCTGGAGCATCTGCTCTCCTATCTGCCCGACTAATCATGATCCTGGAATCTACTGTCCGATCAATCATAGTCTCGGATTTAATGAGCAGCTCTCCTATCTGCCCGATTAATCATGATCCTGGAATCCACCGTCTGATCAATCATAATCCCGAATTTAATTGAGGCACCACAATCTCGGAATTCACCACCCGACTGGGTCTATATGCCCCACACTCGATGTCGAAAGTCGGCTCTGATACCATTTGTAATGCTCCTGCCCCGAGCTTGGACAATTTATACAATTTAGAAGACAACTTATTTATAGTATAGTACAACTGCCCCCCACAGACTACCTCTCAAATGGTGGTTAACCGAATTGGTGACTCTTGATCATAGGCTGTTATATTTATATATTATTTGATTCATTTTAACTCCCGATATGGGATTATTTTACTCTTACCTTCTCCGGCTGTCTTCTTCGTGTGTGACGTCAGCACACCCAAGAACTACAGCCGAATAATACTATCCTGGGTGGGGCCTTCCATGCCAAGTCACTGTGGATTTCCAAACATCACATGAACAACCTTGCTGCGTGCTATCAAATCCCGTGCCCCCCTTCCCCCCCCCCCCTAATTTACTATTCATTTTCAAGTTAATTACATAAATGTCATCAATACATTTTTACTTTTTTATACAAACAGCCAACTATATATATATATATTATATATATACTCTTTTGAAAATTACGGGGTGTTACAGAGAAAGAGAGTTGTGAGGGAGATGGCGATCTGAGTATGTATAAGTGTTTGGAAAAACACTTGTACGTACTTAGGCCGTTGTTGGAAACAACGGCCTAGGTTGATTTTTTTTATTATAAAAAAACTACCTAGGCCGTTGTTCCCAACAACGGCTTAAGTACAATTTTCTTCAAAAAAAAAACTTCAAAGAACCTAGGCCGGCCGTTGTTCCCAACAACGGCCTAAGTATAAGTTTTTCCAAAAAAATTTCACGCCAAAAAAACGCTACGTCTGAAACATTTTTTGGCGTGAAGTTCCAAAATTTCCCTTCCCTTTTAGAGCCGTTAGTGGGAGAGCCTATTGGGTTTCGATCTGAGCCGTTGATCAAGATCTTGAGCGATCCAATGGCTCAGATCTGTGTTTTCCAACCCATTGAAAATGCACCCGTTTTCAATGGAGCATTTGCCTATATATATATATATATATATATATATATATATATATATATATATATGAGGAATGCTCCATTGAAAACGTACTGTAGCGATGAAAACATGGAAAACCACCTAGGCCGTTGTTGGAAACAACGACCTAGGTTATAATGCATTATAACCATGGCCAACAATGGCCTAGGTGGTTTTCACGTGTTTTCACAATATTTGCGTTTTCAATAGAGTATTTCCATATATATATATATATATATATATATAGAGAGAGAGAGAGAGAGAGAGAGAGAGAGAGAGAGAGAGAGAGAATGCTCCATTGAAAACGTACTGTAGCGATGAAAACGTGGAAAATCACCTAGGCCGTTGTTGGAAACAACGACCTAGGTTATAATGCATTATAACCATGGCCAACAATGGCCTAGGTGGTTTTCACGTGTTTTCACAATATTTGCGTTTTCAATAGAGCATTTCTATATATATATATATATATATATATATATATATATATACATATATATATATATATATATATATATACATATATATATATATATAGAGAGAGAGAGAGAGAGAGAGAGAGAGATTGGTGGTTGCTCTGTTCAATAAAAGTACTCTCGTGTTTCGGTCACTGGGTTGATGGTGTTTGTATGTATTTTGTTATTTGGGGTCGGGCATATGTTTATATATATATATATATATATATATATATATATATATATATATATAGAGAGAGAGAGAGAGAGAGAGAGAGAGAGAGAGTGAGAGAGAGAGAGAGAGAGAGATTGGTGGTTGCTCTGTTCAATAAAAGTACTCTCGTGTTTCGGTCACTGGGTTGATGGTGTTTGTATGTATTTTGTTATTTGGGGCCGGGTATATGTTTTTTGGGTGGTCTGTATTTTGGTTTATTAGTTTCTACAGATGTATAGGGCAAGTTAGTTGTGTTGATTTTCAAAAATGAATATCATACAACCAGCCACTAGCATGTTGGTTTGTTCTATTGATATATTATTTCGTTAAATTTTGTGTAATGAAGTACGGGGATCTTGAGCCTAACCATTTGACGGAGAAAATAAAATTCATTTTATTTAAATTGTTAGAGATTATAGTCCCACATTGGGTAGTTGGTTAGTTTTGTATTTGGTTCCTCCTATATATAAGAGATATTGTACTCAGTTATTTCTCAATTCAATATTCAGTATTGTTTTCACATCTCTCTGATTTATCTTAACATGGTATCAGAGCCAATTACTCAAATTTTCTTCTGTTAAAATTTTTTCATCCAAAAATCCTCAAATTCCAACAGCCAAAGTTATACAAATTTCTTCCAAAAAAAAACCACCGAAGTCATCTTCTTCAAGATCAGATCCAAATAGATCGTCATCAAGATCCCGCCGCCATCAGATCGTCATCAACCAGGCCGCCATCAGATCATCATCAACCAGGTCCTCCTCACCTTCCTCGCCCTCCCTCATCATCGCCCTTGTCACCGCCATCTCCCTCATCGTCGCCCTCAACATCACCCTCCTCTTCACTGCCGAAAACCCCAACAAGGACATCAGATCCTCCTCCTCTGTCCTCGTCATCTCTAACCCAGCGCCGACGCCGGGATCCGACTTACCCTTCTACTAATCGGATCCGCACTAGCCGCCCTTCAAAAACCTTAACAGTGTTTTTTTTTAACATCAGATGCTCCTCTCAGTTAAAAAAAATAAAATAAAAAATAAAAAAAATAAAAAATTTGCACTTACTTGAATCTCTCATGGAGCCTCAATTTCGTCAGTACCTTCCAGTCTCCACTAATTTCCTTTTTTCCTCTGCTGAGGATTGGACTGATTGGTCTGCTTCCGTTGAAGCCACTCTTCTCGGTCATTCTTTATGGGGTCACATTGATGGTTCCACTGTTCGCCCAAAAGATCCCGATACTACCGCTTCCGCTGCCGATAAGCAATTGATTCACACATCTCAAACCACTTGGGATGATCATGACTGTCGAGTTATTTCCTTCATCATATCCTCAGTTGACCGTAGTCTTTGTGCTGATCTTCTTCGAGTTCGTCCTGCCAAGGCTCTTTGGAAACAATTGGTTACCCAGTATGTTCAGAATAGTGGGGCTCGTAAGTATCAGCTCCTTGTTCAGTCCGTTCTTGATCAGCAGGGTGATCGCAGTATTCCGGAACATTACACAGCCATGCGCAATATCTGGCGCGAATTATAGCAACTAGAGAACAGTGAGGTGCATGTCACTCGTGAACATCGTCAGTTTATGTTCTTCATGATGGGTCTTCGACCAGAATATCAGTATTTATGCAGTAATTGAACCGTCAAGATCCGGTCCCTCATCTTGAAGCTGCTATTGCTGAGCTTGTTGCTGAAGAAACCCGGTTACGTGCTCTCCTAACTCCTACTTCTCACTCATCCTCTACCAGTGAAAGTGTCCTTGCCGTTGCTCATCGTCCATCCTTCTCACGCAAGCCTCACCCCAGCTCTACACCTACTCCTTCTGTCCATCGCAGTGTTCCTGATAGTCATTCCCATTGCACCCACTGTCAGTGGGATGGTCATACTCATAGTAACTGCTTTATTCTTCATCCTCAGCTCCTAGCTCAGGCACAGCAGCGCAGACAGCAATAGGATTTACCTCCTCTCCGCACACCTAGTGCGATGGTCGTCACTCCATCCATGCCTTCTCCTGCTCCCTATGATATTCCACAACACCATCTAGCTCAGCTGGATCTTCAGAACTCGGATCAGTCTATCAATGCTGGTTCATCTGCCCCTGCTTTCTCTGTCACTCCTGGTATGTCTTCTTCCTGGCTTTTAGATTCTGGTGCGAACATCACCTCACTAGCAATTGTACACTACTCACCACTCGTACTCCACTTACCTTTCATTCACCGTCACTTTACACTGCCGATGGTTCACTACTTCTCACTACACACTCTGGATCTATTAACACTCCAACTCTCACTTTACCTTTCGTTCTTTATGCCCCTTATTTATCTACAAACCTTATTTCCATTAGTGCTTTATGTGATAGTGGCCTTACCGTTACCTTTACTTCTTTGGACTGTACCATATAGGATCCTCGGACTGGTCATATGATTGGACGCGCTAGCAGACATGGATGTGTATATCATCTACATTTTCTTCATGCTCATGATTCCACTTCTAGTTTTTCTGGTGTTGTCAGTTCTGATGCCGATTTGTGACACAGACGCTTAGGTCACATTAATGCATCTCGTTTGAAAGATTTAGTTCGTAGTGGTGCTCTTGGTCATTTTAATTTTACATCATTATCTGTTTGTCAGGGTTGTAAGTTGGAAAAACACTTAGCCCTCCCTTTTAACAATAAAAGCACTTCTCATTCTACTCATGCTTTTCAACTTATTCACTCTGACATATGGGGTCCATCTCCCACACCTTCTCAAAAAGGTTATCTCTATTATGTTAGTTTTATCGATGATTTCACTAGACACACATGGGTATTTCTTATGCGCCAACGTTCTGAGATACCTGACATTTACCGATTCTTTACGACCATGGTTCACACCCAGTTTGGGGTTCGTATCAAAACTTTTCGCTTAGATGGTGCTAGTGAGTACACCTCTGCTACTATGTGATCGATTCTTCAGTCCCATGGCACTTTTTTTCAGCAATCATGCCTCCACACCCATGAGCAGAATGGTGTAGCTGAACGCAAGCATCGTCACATCCTTGAGACGGTTCGCGCTCTTCTACTCTCCTCTTCTGTTCCTCGCTCTTTCTGGGCTGAAGCTGTCATGACTTCCGTCAGTCTCATTAACATTACTCCTTCGTCTGCCCTCTCTGGCATCACTCCTTATGAGACCCTCTATCACTCATCCCCTGACTACAACATGCACTGTATTTTTGGTTGCACGTGTTATGTCCTTCTCCCTCCCACTGAGCGCACGAAACTCACTGCTCGTGCCGCTAAGTGTGTTCATCTAGGTCTCAGTCCTGAACATAAAGGTTATCGTTGTTTTGATCCTGCGGCAGGTCGTATTCGTATTTCTCGACATGTCTCCTTTGTAGAAGACTCTCCCTACTACTTAACCTCTCCTCAGGACACTAGTTTTCTCGATCTTTCACCTATTAGGCCTACTTCCACTCCACCTATTCCTTTTGATCCCACTCCTTT
This sequence comes from Hemerocallis citrina, assembly GCA_017893485.1. Classification (NCBI taxonomy): domain Eukaryota; kingdom Viridiplantae; phylum Streptophyta; class Magnoliopsida; order Asparagales; family Asphodelaceae; genus Hemerocallis; species Hemerocallis citrina. The sequence continues at coordinate 299,087,463 of CM030361.1, read as the reverse complement.
GGCTCCTTTCGCTTCTGCTATAGACAGCCCCCCATTATTCCTACAGAGACAACCCTTGTTTCTCCACCACCTGCATCCCCACAGTTGCCTACACCCACACCACCTAACTCACCTCCACATACTGCCCTTCCACCACCAGTGCATCAGTCTGCACGTTCTACTGCGGGCATCCCACCATCCCACTACACACCTGATGCCACTGGGCCCTCTGACCAATTTGGTCTTGCCACACTAGCTTCTTTCTCACCCCAGTTTCATGCATATCTTACTGTTATACACTCTACACGTGAGCCCAGAACCTATAAGGAAGCCGTTCAATATTCCGAGTGGCAGAAGGCTATTGCAGAGGAGTTCAGTGCCTTTGATCAGACTGATACTTGGGATGTTGTTCCACTGCCTATGGATGTTCAGCCTGTTAGCTGCAAGTGGATCTTCAAGGTCAAATATCGACCTGATGGCTCCATTGAGCAGCACAAGGCTTGTCTAGTTGCCCGGGGATTTACTCAGGAGCATGGCATTGATTTTGATGAGACTTTTGCCCTAGTAGCTCAGATGACTACAGTTCGCACTCTTCTTGCTGTTGCCGCCGTTCGTCAGTGGCCGCTATAACAGTTGGACATGAAGAATGTTTTTCTTCATGGTACCTTATCTGAAGTAGTTTATATGCATCCTCCTCCTGGCCTTACTACTCCTCGTCACGTTTGTAGACTTCGCCGTGCTATATATGGCCTGAAACAGGCCCCTCGAGCCTGGTTTGAGTGTTTTCGCCTTGTCATCACCAAGTCTGGCTTTCGTCAGAGTTTACAGGACCATTCTATGTTTATACGGTTATCACCATAGGGGAGGGTACTTCTACTACTATATGTTGATGATATGATCATTACTGGGGATGACTCCACCGGCATTGCATCCACACAGAAATACCTTCACCAGCAGTTTCATATGAAAGACCTTGGTAAGCTACATTGCTTTTTGGGTTTAGAGATTGCTCATGGATCTCAAGGGATACTCATTTCTCAGTAAAAATACACATCAGATATTATTTCCGCTGCATGTTTCTCTGACAGTCGATCAGCTGATACACCCTTAAAGCTTCATGTGAAGCTTCGTCCCATAGATGGTGAGCTCCTTCCTGATCCCACTAGATACAGGCAGATTGTTGGACAGCTTGTCTACTTATTCATGACCAGACCCGATATTGCTTATGCAGTTAGTATTGTCAATCACTTTGTTTCCGCTCCTATATCAGTTCACTACGGTGCTCTTCTTCGAATCCTCAGATATCTTCGGGGCACTATCACTCGCTCATTATTCATGCCTTCTACATCCAAACTAGAGCTCAGTGCATATTCTGATTCAGAATGGGCAGTTGATCCGACTACCAGAAGGTCTACCACAGGTTTCTATCTATTTCTTGGTGATTCACTGATCTCATGGCGGAGCAAGAAACAGGCAGTTGTTGCATGTTCTTCCATCGAGGCTGAGTACAGAGCAATGACAGCTACTACTAGAGAGATCGTTCATATTCGTTGGCTGTTATCAGATATGGGTGTCACTCTTACAGGAGCTACTCTACTTTATTGTGATAACCGGAGTGCATTGCACATTGCAAGCAACCCGGTCTTTCATGAACGAATGAAGTATATTGAGATTGATTGTCATTATGTTTGTGAGCGTTTTGAGGCAGGGACCATCTCTCTCCATTCTGTTACCTCTTCTCAGCAGACTGCAGACTTCTTCACCAAATCTCATACTATTCAGAGATTCTGACACTTAGTAGGCAAACTCACATTGTTTGACCTATCGTGAGTTTGAGAGGGGGTGTTAGAGATTATAGTCCCACATTAGGTAGTTGGTTAGTTTTGTATTTGGTTCCTCCTATATATAGGAGATATTGTGCTCAGTTATTTCTCAATTCAATATTCAGTATTGTTTTCACATCTCTCAGATTTATCTTAACATAAATAGATAATAAATACTTTGAGCACATAGTATAACCTAAATCAGTTCAACATGCAGCCAGCCCATTTGACTCAAATACGCACTGCCTTGAGAACCACTGTCTCCACCGTAACGCCTGCACCGAACCCGACAACCACTCCCCGCTCCATCCCTTCACCCGTCGTCTTCTTCCCCTCTTTTTTTGACATCTTCCTCACCTTGTCCATAATAAACAACACAGAAGCGCTCAGCATATTACCGTACTCCTTCAGCACTTCTCTTGTAGCCTTCATTCTATCTTCGTGTAAGCCCAATGTTTGCTCCACTTTGTCCAATATCGCAGGACCACCAGGGTGCGTAATCCAAAATTAAGAATTCCAATCTTCAATCCCGAAAGGACCAAGTGTGTCCATCATACCCTTCTCGATGTTGTTAGCTAGGAGCTTGGGCACGTTTTTCACCTGCGACGTAAGCCCAGCTTCCCTCAAGTGTCCTTCGATGTACCCCTCAGAGTCAGGCAGGATGTTCTGCGTCGCATGCACTATTTGGAAAAGTGGTTTTTCCACAGATAGGACAGGATCAGCCCCAATTATTAGCGCAGCAGCGCCATCCCCAAATAGAGCCTGTCCAATCATAGTATCCAGCTGAGCTTTGGACGGGCCTTGGAACCAGACATCAGTGTTTTTCTCCATTCCAACAAACATTTCAGATCCAGTACTGTTAGGTAAAGGTTGGTCCACCATAACGTCATGTAGCGCCCAGAATTTCTAATATGATATCTTAGAAAATATGTGGCACAATCCCAGCATCAACTTCAATGTAACATTAAACACACCCGATACCAATAAAATTTTCAACTTTTATTACAACAATCTTTTACAAAGCACAGTGGAACTCAAAACATCTCAACTCAAAATTTTCTTTTATTTACAACACAAAACTATCTCAAATATGCTTTTACAAATTTACACAAAACTCTTTCAAATCAATTTATCTCAAAAACTATCTCAAGCATCCTACCTCCAAACTCTAAGCAACAACCTGCAACATATGAGGCTAGAGATGATCCCTAACCCCCAAAACTAAAGGGGTCAGCCATAAATGGTGTGAGTGACATAAAACAACAAACAACATAAATAAACATTAAGCAAGGATTCTTAAACAACGTGTAGTGAACCAAAATACATAAAATATGAAGTAGCAAGAAATGTAAACAACAAGTGATACTAAACCAAGTGTCAAGTGTAGAAAACAGGAAACCACATGCATAAAACCAAGTCAAGAAAACACAAATTCTATATGCAGACTCTCTAATGCATACTTGTCGAAGTCTATGCATCCCACTCTACATAGGTTCGGTGCAAGCCCTTAAGGTCTCCACATTATAGGGTTCAATCCCCGCTATGCAACTAATCCTAACACGATGATTACTACGAGATAAAGATAAACTATGAGTATTAGCCCATGTCCCGATAATTCCGGAGATAGATCCCACACCACAGGTATTTTACCGTGATAATTCCGGAGATCATCCCATACCGAAAGCAATGACCTCATCACACGAATACCACATGTGCGTCGCCTCGATCCCGATAATTCCGGAGATCAATCCCACACCACAAGTAGTTACCGTGATAATTCCGGAGATAATCCCACACCACAAGTAATCTACCGTGATAATTCCGGAGATATATCCCACACCACAAGTAATCTACTGTGATAATTTCGGAGATTAAATCCCACACCTAAAGCCATACTGAGGTACTTGACCCATGTTTCCGTTCATCATATCACCACTAGTGCCTGTCCTTATTGTTTTTGGGTTACTTAATTACTCAACGAATCTCCTAGAGTTGGTGTACCCTACCAGACTTAACTCAAAACTGAACAACTGAAATGCCTCAACAGGCCTCAACAAAAGAACTCAACGCCGGTATACTAGGGACACACACATCCTCTAGAGACTCAAACTCAAATGTCTAAACCAACTTTCCATCATAATTAGCTCAACTGAATATCTTAAAATCATATGCTTAACAAAAGACAAAGTGTAGGCTCAAATATCTGAAGACTAATCTGTTACCGCTGATTTCGGTGTGGGGGTAAACAGATAGAATTTGTGAGTCCGGGAAAAAGCCTGAACAGTTGACTCGGCCTTCTTACTCCTGCCGCAACCTGCAAGGAAGTGCGAGACACCGGGGTTGATTCCGGCGACGCACCCTCCGACGCTCTTGTCAGTAATCAGGAAAAAGATTAAGAAAGAGCTTAAGTGGTCAAAAAGTGATTAACCTGGTCTTGGTGGCAGAGGGGTTGTATTTATAGTCGCCTTTGGAACGGTTAGGATCCTGATTTCCTGCCTAACAGTCAGGAGAAAAATCCTCCTATTCTGTTTTAGGAAATTAGGTCCTGATTCCCCGGTGAGAGCTAATCAGGCTTATTGATTTGATTTAGTCAAATCAGTGGCCTAATTCTCCTCTTGGTGGACCGGGCTTGCATCGGGTCGAGACCCGTGCCCAGTTGATGTGGATCTATTCGCGGGTGGTTGGTTTTGTGAGAAGGAGGCCCAATACCCGTTTTGGATCCATCTGTATGCGAAATTACCTTTTTACCCCCGTGCTTCAAGATTCGTGCTCGATCTGGACGGTCCTGATTTAACCCCATTTTTAGCCATATCACTAATCATTCGAAAGAACATACAAGCTTACGAAAACTCAACAGTACCAGTCGACTTATACTGTAGTAAGTCGACTACCCAGAGGGAACATATCCATGATTTTAAGAAAATAAACTAAGTAGTATAAGTCGACTTAAAAGATCATCGGTCGACTTACCCGAGACAAATTCCAATAATTTTCGAGAAAATATTCTAAGCACTATAAGTCGACTTAAGATGTCATAGGTCGACTGTCCAGAGAGGAAATCAACAGTAACTTTGCAAAATAATTTTAAGTATACCAGTTGACTGTAAAAGGGTTAAGTCGACTGTCCCGAACGAATTTTCAAAAGAAACTAAAGACACAGCAGCTGGATCGTACCAGTCGACTGAAAAGGTTACCAGTCGACTGTCGGCCTACAGTTTACATAATTTAGGTCTGTATACAATAATCAAAACTGGAGTTTTTCTAAAGATTCATTGTTTATGAAAATAATTCGTATTCAGGTAAAAATGACCAATCTAAAATAATCCTCATTATGGATACATTACTCAAAACATCCAATATCTCAAAACTCAATTCTCATGTTCTAAATTCCTAATTCTTCCATTAGAGTTTCTCAATACTAAATTTCTTCACAACTCATAACCAAGATCTGATTTGTAAACACAAGATCCAGATGTTCATCCATCCGATCATAACCATACTCAAATCTTAACATGCTTTCTAGCAATACAAATTTATAAACCAAGATCTACTCAACATTTTTAGATTTCACATATATGGTACGAACAACAACCTTTGCACCGTTCTCAGGCAAAATACACCAAATAAATAACATATCAAACAAATGACAAACAATCGTTCGCATAGATCAATTCACAAACAAAGTTCATATCATTCACAAAACAAAACAAAACAAAACAATGTCACTCACCTTGGAATTGAAAAGATCCAACGAAAAAGCCTTCCTTTTTGCGAGATCCAAATCTTCCTCTTGCTCCACCAAAACAAATCACAAAGTTCTCTATTGTGCAGCGAATGACGGCTGCAAAAATCCTTTTAAACACCCGGGATAAAGAGTTTAGGGTTTTACCCCACTTTTACAAAATGATCCCTTCAAAATACCACTATATATATATAGTTCTATACTTGGAAATTCAACAAAATTCATTTAAATTGGGATTTAATAGTAAAATATAATCCTAAATCTCAACCGGTACTGTTCAAAATGTCCAGAAAGTATATTTTACATTTTAACCCCTAAAAATGACAAATTTGCAAAAATGTCATTCTTTTCTCAAAATTTGCAAATAGTTCCAATTAATTTCAGAAAATTTTGGAAAAATACTAAATAAATCCCAAATATTAAATAATGATTTTTCATGAAGAAAACTTGACTTTCAAACTTCTCAAGAAAGTATTGGCACGTGTAAAAAGATAAATTTTTCTGAAAATATTCATAAATTCTCCAAAAATCATTTTAGTCATTTATAAACCTTTAAAAATAATATTTTAAAAATACGGGGTTCTACACGTCATCCTCAGGCAAGCCCCGGAAGTTAGGAAGGGTTATCTCGGAGCAGACAACAAGTATCCGCGCTCCACGGTTGTTCTCCGCTATATCCTTGGCAATGCGCAGGACGGTAGTGCCCATGAAGCAACCTTGTTGGTACATCATGATGCGTTTGACGGAGGGGCTAAGGCCGAGGAGCTTGATGAGCTGGTAATCTGCACCAGGCATGTCAACTCCGCCTGTAGAGTTGAAAATGAGGTGAGTAATTTCGGACATGGGGCGGTCCCACTCTTTAATGGCAGCCATCGCTGCTGCCTTGCCGAGCTTGGGGACCTCAGCTATGAGCATGTCCTGGCGTGCGTTGAGTGATGTGCCCATGTAGGTACTGATGTTGGGGTTCTCCTTCAAGATCTCTTCGGTAAGGTAAAAGTGGCGCTTCTCGATCTTTGTCCTATCGCCTGTTGAAATATGCATACATCCAGGGGAGAAATTCAGTGTTAGCACCTGGTGTGGATCATTTTTTTGCTTATTTTCCTGTTATGTTAATGGGTTTTTCGTTTGTTTAGCATGTATGTATGCATGCATGAAGACCTTACATGTTTTATCAGTAACTGAGCTTCTTAAGCTTTTTCTTTAAAGTGATCATGAAAGAGTTCTTATACAGTGACAACCAAATTAAATATAGTCTATTTTTTAATGTAAAAACGGTAAGGCAAAACTGGCTATTCGGATGATACACATGATAAAGTACACTCTTAATTAGTACAAAATATGCACCCACTCGAATATAAAAGAGAAGTAAAGTTAGTGTACACTTACAAAGTTTCTTAAACCTGTTTTTGAGGTCAGTCTTATGCTCGTTTGTTTAGCAGTAAGGGACTAAGGAGCAGGAAGAAGTCATATATAGGGATCTTAAGTTCCGATACATTTTTTATTTTTTATTTAAAAAAATTGCACAATTGCGTCAGATACAATTTTATTTTTTTTTTAATTTTTATTTTTTAAATGCACGGATGATCTTGCGTCCGATATAATTTTGGAATTTTTTATAAAAAAAAAATTAAACGGACGTACGACCCAAAATCTTGACCTTTTTTTTCTTCTTAAACCTTGATTAGAATTTAAATATTAATTAAATCTTAACTTAAGCTTAATTAATTCATAAAACTTAATTAAATCTCATTTAATTTTTAATAGTATGCATAAATTTTTTATAGACCGTATTTTATAGAATATTTTCTTCTACGTTTGGTCATAAAACTTGTTTTTCTTAAACCTTAATTGTAGCTGTTGTTGTTGCTTGGATTCGATGACGAGAACAGGAGAGGGCCTTCTATGGAGAAAGGGGTTAGGTGGAGCTTAGACGTGGTCATTTAGGTGAAGGGCAATGTATTTATCATTCAGCAGTAAGGAATAGGAAGAAGTCATATATAGGGATCTTAAGTTCGGACACATTTTTTTTATTTTTTATTTTGAAAAATTGCACATACGCAAGATGATGTTGCGTCAGATAATTTCATTCTTTTTTTTAAAATGCACGGACGATCTTGCACCCGATACAATTTTGTAATATTTTTATAAAAAAAATTAAACGGACGTAAGCACGGACGCAAGATTATCTTGCGTCCTTGACCTTTTTTTCTTCCTTAAACCTTAATTAGAATTTAAATGTTAATTAAATCTTAACTTAAGTTTAATTAATTCATAAAACTTAATTAAATCTCATTTAATTTTTAATACGCACGCATAAATTTTTTATAGGCCTTATTATATAAAATATTTTCTTCACGTTTGGTCATAAAACTTTTTTTTTCCTAAACCTTAATCAGAATTTAAATGTTAATTAAACTTAACTTAAGCTTAATTAATTTATAAAATTTAACTAAATCTCATTTAATTTTTAATATGTACGTATAATTTTTTTAAAGGCCTTTTTCTATAGAATATTTTATTCACATTTGGTCATAAAACTTTTGGACGGCAAATAATCTTGCATCCGTAACTATTTGAAAAATTAAGAAATTTGTGAGACGCAAGATCATCTTGCGTTGGAAATAAATAACTGTTAAATTTTATAATGGATGCAAGATGACCTTTTGATTTCTATATTTAAAAAATTTCTATATCTCCTCTTAAATATAGAAGGTTACTATTTCTCAAAATCCAAAATTTGGAAATATAAAAAACAACAACACCATATTTTAGGCCAAAATTTTCGAATTTTGGAAATTTGACCAACGAACTACAGATGGTCTTATAGAAAACAAGTCATAATAAATCTTAAAGTTTGGTTAGAATGTACTGTATAAATAAATTTAAAAAAGAAAAAAAACTAAGGATAGTATTGAAATAGCATTCTTCATCTTGATGATGAAAAAAAGGTCGAATTTTCCGTACTGACACACTTTTTGAAAATATTGGCCAAACTGACCCACTTTAGAAAATATTTACTCAACTAATTCAGTTTTGGACATGTCAGCATAAAACGTTATTGGTAATAAAAGTATATAAGGTTTTGATGCCATTTTTGCCAATAGCGGCACCTGTTAAAAAAAATTTTTTGTTTTCGCTATTGAGAGTAACGACATCAATATATCTCAAATTTTTTTTTTTTTTTATAACGCGGATGGAATCAAAAGATTCCAGCCCAATATATATAAATAAAAAATAAGGTAAACAAACGAATACAATTTTACGAATAGTCTAACAAGAGAAGCAACAACAACGCAAATGTACAGACTCGGATACAAAAGCAATATAGCGCATTGCCAACATCAGCCAGACCGCCAGAACACGCACGGAAAACCTCTGCGATGCCTGGGCCTCGTCTGCCGAACCACCCCACTACCCTCGATGTAAAACTAGCAGAACGGGATCCCCAGTCACCGCTACGGAGTCCCTCCACCGAAGGAGACCACAACCAGGGCGACACTCGCAAGCCGATAGGGTCAGAAAAAAACCGACTCGAAGAACGAGAGAAAGAAACAGACCGACAACACAGTGCCAGCGCCTAACGGTGACAAATCCCCCAAAATCCAAGGGGATCGAAAGGACTATAACAGGCCTTAGAGCACAAGAAAAAGATGCCTGCAACCAGGAAAAATGAATCAATAGACTCAACTCCGGCGAGATCGGGTGAACCAAGATGGCCGAAAGCCAAAAACAAAAGCCTTCGGGGTGGAGGGAACACAGAGAAACAGTACTGCCCAAGTGGTGACCACACTAGAGTGCTGAGAAGAGTAAGGAATCAGAAAACATTGGAAAGAAAATAAGCAGGTAGATGCTTTAGGATAAATAACAAAGCAAAGACACAAGCTTCCTGCCAATGCACATCTAGGGTTAAAACCCAGATCTACAAAGGAAAACACCAAACTACTCACAAACAGAACGACGACAGCTAAACAAACGTCGACCACAAGCTCCGAACCACAATCAATGAGCAGAAAAACAAAACAACTCCGGCAACAAAGCAACAGAAAACCACAACCACACCAACAATCCAAAGCAAAGAGCATACAACAGCTACTTCAGCACATCCAGCAACCGCGACAACCATAAACCGAAAAAGGCAACCCAGGAAAAGGACCACACCCGGTGCAAAACATCATCCACACTAAGTGGATCGACAAACACAAGAAAATAGTAACCTGGCCCTCCAAAAGCGATAGGTTAAGCCAAAACAACCAACTAGAGGAACAAAACAAACTAGAGAAACATATCGGATCAACATTACAGCCAGCATGAACAAGAGAAAGTAAGCACAAAATGGACCAGAATAGGCTACAGTAGCAAAGCGAGGAGGCCGACTGAGGTCAAAAATAAAAAAACCCCAAAAAAACCTGCCTAAGGAACAGGTAAAGATCCACCAGTGCCACCTCACAGCTGCAGGGAAATAGAGAGAAAAGAAAACAATATTAGAGAAGAAGTAAAGCTAAACTGATAAAAAATAATTAGAACGGGAAAAACAGATCGCCTCATCCAGGAAACTTAAATGTAAGGCTTCCGCTTTATCATGCGGTAAAGTGGAAGACCAAAATTTGATGAAGAACAGGAAGTCATCGATAATGTTATCGATCGTGGCCGAAGAGAGAGCAAAAATACGATTATTCCTTTCTGACCAAACCACCCAAATGATGGCCATAATGGAAAGCACCCAGCATTTACGAAACTCTTTCCTAAGAGAATGAGGCATCCAATAGGACGAAAATTTTTTAGGGATAGAAGGAGCTTGCCAAGCCCGAACAGTAATCATCCATAACGAATGAATAAAGTTGCAGTGAAGGAAAAGGTGATCTGCGTCCTCGTGTGCTGAAGAGCACAGCGCGCATAATTGACCTAGAGCCAATTTTTTTTATTAAGCACACCGATTGTGAGAAGCTTGTTGTTAAGCGCAAGCCAGGTGAGGATTTTAACTTTGAGGGGAGCAGAGGCGCTCCATAAGAAAGTAGCATTCCTGGATAAGGTACCTTCGAAATTAAGGAAGTGGTAGAATGACTTAACAGTGAAAGATCCAGCACTGTTCCATCACCATTTGAAATCATTAGTGGGATGCCAGGAGTAAAGGTTTAGACTGGAAAAGAGCACGTTAAGCTCGTCCACCTGAGGAGAAGGGAGAAGGCAACTGAAGGGTATGGACCAGAACTTCTAGTTATTGATGATAGTAACGTAGTCCGCTACAGTGGCCGAAGGGTTAGAGGCCAAATGGTAGAGCGCAGGGAAGGCCACCGCGAGCTTGATATTACCGAACCATAAATCATTCCAAAATTTGGTCTGAACGCCATCAGCGTACACATGTGAAATACCACAGCTAAAAGGCCTAACTGCTTTCCAGACCCCCTTCCAAAAAGGAGAGGCCTTACGGGAGAGAGAATGATGGAAATCCCAAATCCGCTGCCGGGAGAAACAATTGAGAGATATAAAACGGACCCAAGGCAAACGATCATTTTTCAGCAATCTCCATAGCCATTTGCCTAGGAGGACCAGATTTTGGTGTCTGAGATTGAGGACCCCAAGACCGCCAACAGCCTTAGAGATGCAAATCAACTTCCGGTTACAAAGGTGAGTGCCTGTTCTATAAACATCAGCACCCGACCAGAAGGAATTCCTTCTGATCTGGTCAATCTTCTTAATAACCCAAACCGGGACGTAATAGAAAGACATCATATATAATGGAATAGTGGAAAGAACAGAATTAACAAGGATGAGTCTGCCTCTGCGAGAGAGGTGCTAACCTGACCAAAAGCTAAGCCTAGACTCGACTTTTTCAATTATTGACATCCAATCCGATTTATGAAGCTTCCCCCATCTCAAAGGGATTTCGAGATATTGGCTAGGGAAGGAGCCAGACGCACAGTTAAAAAACTGGGCTATTTCCACTTGGCGGTTCTGAGACCCACCAAGCCAAAGCACAGAAGATTTTAGAAAATTAATTGGTAAGCCAGAGGCACTTTCGAAGATATAAAGGAGCAACTTTAGGTTACGAAGGATACACCCATTGGGTTTGGCGAAAATGATAGTATCGTCAGCGTATTGGAGGTTCAGCACACCATGGTAGCTTTGAGAACCTCCAAGACCTTCGATGACATTGGCCTCCCAAGCATTGCGGTGCACCTTATTGAACACATCGACCACATGAGAAAATAATAGGGAAGAAATAGGATCCCCCTGACGGACACCATGTTTACACCTGAACTTGTGACCTTTTGAACCGTTAATAATAACGGACGAGGTCCCCACAAAAAGACTCAATTTATTCCATGCGATCCATTTCGGACCAAAGCCACGATGGAAGAGGATCTCAAAAAGAAAATTCCAACTAACATTATCATACGCTTTTTGAAAATCTAATTTCAGCATGATGCCCTCAGAATTGGATCTATGGCAGTCGGAGATAATTTCTTGTGCTGACGCCACACTATCAAGGATGAAATGATCTTTAATAAAACCTGATTGGGCAGGATCAATCATGGGAGAAATGACAGCACCTAGACGGGTGGAAAGAACTTTCATAATGATCTTGAAAGTAGTACTGAGCAAGCTAATCGGGCGAAAATTGTAGACAGAGTTGGCTCAATTTTGGGGATAAGAATGATGTGCGCATAGTTGATCATTTCAAAGGAAAAGTTCCCTTGGTGCAAGTCGGAGAACATCTTGAACAGGTCGTCTTTAATACAATCTCAAAAGCGTTGAAAGAAAAAGGCTGGAAAGCCATCTGGGCCAGGAGCTGCATCACTTTTAAGTGAAAAAATTGTATGACTTGAAAAAAAAATCGGAGAATATCTCGAATTTACTTAGAAGTTCTATGACTTGAAGAAAAAATTGTAAGTGAAAATCACTTGTAACTACGACATTATTCCCAATAACGGCATAATTAGCCTGATGCCGTTATTGGCAATAACGGCATCAGTACAATCCACAGTGTACTACAAATTTCGAGCAGGTGCATCATCTTCAAATCCGATTTCAACATTTTTACAGCCAGTATCTCTCAAAATTCAAAACATAAAAGTTGTAGATTTTTTTCTTGGAGTTCCATAACATTTTGAATCATCTCAATTGGAGTTCGGATGATAAAGTTATGCCCATATTACGTAGTGATGTCGAAATTGTCCTGAAAAAATTGTAATTGAAAATTGCTTATAACTGATGCCGCTATTCCCAAAAATGGCATAATTAGCCTGTTGTCGCTATTAGCAATAACGACATCAGTATAATCCACAGTGTACTCCAAATTTCTGGACAGTATTGGCATCGCTCCGTAATCTAGGCATACCTTCATCATTCGAACTTCGATTGAGATGATTCATAATGCTATGAAACACCAAGAAAAATCTCTACAACTTTCATGTTTTGAGTTTTGAGAGATACTGGCTACATTAAGGCCGAAAACGGGTTTAAAGTTCATGCATCTGCATGAAAATTGGAGTACACTGTGGATTGTACTTATGCCGCTATTACCCATAGCGGCATCAGGCTAATTATGTCATTATTTGGAATAGCGGCATCAGTTATAAGCGATTTTCACTTACAATTTATTCCTCAAGTCATAGGACTCCTAAGTGAATGAGTTACGTATTGATTCCGTTACTTCCAATAGCGGCAACGGATTTTTTTATTTACAGGTGCCGCTATTGGAAACAAAGACATCATAATGACAGATGCCGTTATTTTCAGTAGCGTTTTATGCCGACGTGTCCAAAACCGAGTCAGTTGGATAAATATTTTCGAAAGTGGGTCAGCTTGGTCAATATTTTCAGAAAGTGGATCAGTTTGGTCAATACTTCCAATAGACAGCAGACGGGCACGTGGCGTGCATGCTGCTGAGTTAGAGAATGTTCGGTTGAGGAGATCTGGCCGTTGGATGTAGATGAGATTGTAGTTATTGAAGGGTGGGGATTGAGTCAGATTATCCAATTGGGCTTTATGATTGGGCCCAAATTCTATTTAAGACAGCTGGGCCATTACCAAGCACAAGCCTATACGATTTTATTGTATTTTAGTTTAATTCAGTTTAATTTAATTTAATTTAATTATCGAATAGGTTGTGTTAGTTCCATTTTGGTCTATGCATGGGGGAGTAACAAATAGAGTCGCTCTTGACAGTTATTTAATCTTTTTCACATGTAGAAATTATTAAATCTTAGCGAGCAAATTCATGTCTTGAATACAGCAAGAGCATGTCATATTGCTAAAACATGTGTTAAAGATGATTTTTAGATAAAAATGCATGATAACCGTTAATTTTTAGATAAAAATGTCATATTGAAAATATCATTTGAATTTAACAAAAACCTCTTTGGAAAGGATTTTTATGAAATTAAGAAGATACTTTTGAATGTAAATAAAGGTGGTTCAGTTGTGCCAAAATTGGAGAACAATTAATTTCTAATACTATAATGCAAGAGTTAGAGTTGTATCATTTGTATGCAAACTGTAATTTGTAGACAAACAACCATCTAATATAAATCATTTATTTTTTAGTGAAAGTTATATTAATCATTCATTTATTAAAGTGATGTCAGTTATCATAATACTCTCAAAGTTCAAATTAATTTACGACACAATTATTTACAAAAATGTCACTCATATAAAATAAAAGTTAATGCCACTATGAGTAATTTGTAAAGAGTATGTAATGAGTAAAGGGAGGTCTAAGATTCGAGGCAAGATTATGGCTTAGTATTTATTTTAAAATATAAAAACATTATTAGAACGTGCATCACATGTGCAGATTACTAGTATGTTAAAGGCTCTTACAGGGGTGGTGTTGAATGCACATTGTAATAGAAGGGCCTTAAAACAACTTGGGACGAATTATTTATATACTAATCACACACTCATGCAATGATTTTCGTTTTTTTTCTAAAATGACCCACTTTTCGAAAATAAATACCAAACATACCCACTTGTGAAACTGATTATCAAACTGAACCTAAAGCTGTTTCAAACAACAAGTCTAGTTCAAACAGGGTCGTTATTTGAAACAACAAGTTTAGTTATAGAAATTTATCAACACTTAGAGAAATCTTGCAGAGTCTCAAAACACTAAAGCTAAACTTGCTGTTTCAAACAGTGACTCTATTTGAACTAAACTACTATTTGAAAGAGCGAGTGAGTCAATTTGATAATTAGTTTCGAAGGTGGGTCAGTTTGGTATTTATTTTCGGAAAGTGGATCAGTTTAGAAAAAAATCAAATTTTCATTCATCTAGTTCTTTTGAAATATAAAGATATCTTTTTGCTTAAGAAGTGAAAAAGAGTTAAATAATTATACAAGCGGCTTAATAATTACCCGTGTGTAGTCGAGCAAGTTTATAGTTTGGATTTAACTTTGATCTATTCTGGTCAAAGTGAGGGGTGACTAGGATATCTCTCATGTCAGGGGGCTTGGAGGCATTTGTGGAGCCGTTGGGGGCAACGACGTGCATCCGTTACGAGGTGGCGGTGGTAGTCAACGGTGGTCAAGCTAAGGGAAGGGAACGAGGCCTTAATCTGGACATGGGCATATCAGATTGGCGGGTACCTGCGGTGTCTCTTGAATTATACTTGAAGTTGACATATGGGTCATTGCTGGGATGACGGGGCATGGTTGCGAGTGAAGGTGAGGACAAACGAAGTACATGCGAGGGAATGAGGGAAAATGTGCTCAAATTTGCATGAGAAAATTATTTTGGCGAGATCGGTCGATCAGTAGGATTACGTTTTCTTGTACTTTTTTATTTGTTGGTTGGGGTGTATGAGTTCGAGAACCCATGTTGAATTTCTTGAACTTCATAAGCCTTAATTTTGATTATATGTTTTGTTGAACTTTTTATAATAAAACACGGGGGTTTTTAACCCACCATTGACGATTAAAAAAAACAACTTGTAATCCAAGACACTTTTTTGTGCAAAATTAATTCCTGTGTAGGGTTAGAGTCCTAGTTACTAATTAACTCAAACATATCAACCCTAACACAAGTTCTTGTTTACTTAACACTCATCGCTGGCATGCACAAAATATTGAGACAATACAAGCACCATTAAGATCATGTCAATAAGCTTATTGCATCATATATAATCCTTGTTTTAATCTAAGTAGAACAATCATCTTGTTGGTGGAGATATGTTTCACATGCCTATAAATATCCTTCCCCTTCATAGTCAGACAGTCAGAAGGTAATCAACAATTCGTCAGTTTCTCTCGATACTTTCTTTCTCTTTCTGGTTCTGACTTGAGCGTCAGAGGGCCTGTCGCTAGGGCCATCCCTTGGTATTTCAGGCTTTTTGCAAGTCCATCGGCCGCATCAGCATCTGTCGGATTCATATCACGGTGGTCAATCAACGATCTAGATTCAATCTCAGGAGCTTTAACCGCATTTCACGACCAAGATCAAAAGTTGTGCACCCTTAATTGCTCGTCAAATCTCCTAAAAAAGTGAACCCCCTCGGGGGTCGGGTAAACCAAACCCTCCAGGGCTTGGCCAAGCTAAACCACCCCGGGGTCGGCCAAACTGAGTACCCCCTTTGGTTCGGTGTTCGGTGCTCGACCCATTGACGAAGCACCACATGAGTTTGATAAACTATAAATATCAAACAAGTTGAAGTAGCTCCTTAATTAGATAGCCAGTTCGGTTGCTAAGTTTAAGGTTTGGGGTTCGAACCCGAGCCTCCACACTTCTGAGAATTTTATTTTTCCAAAGTTGAAAGCCATCTAATGCAGAGAACAAACTCAATATAAGGACCTTCGGTATTTTCAAGTTAAACTAGTCAAATGGCCTAGTGGTTAAGTCCTTCGATTTTCATATTAGAGGTTGCGGGTTCGATGCCGACCCCGATACTTGAGAAATTTTATTTTTTCTATGAAGCCCCACCACCCGATTCCTCTCAAAAGCTGTGTTCGACCCGATTTGATCAGATCCGAGTAGATCTAAGCCAAAACCGAGCTGAGCCCAACTAAGCCGAGTAGCACCAAGGTTGGCCAAGCTGAGCCCCGCCCAGGTACGGCTCAGATCATGGACTTCGAGGCAGCCATGAATGATGTACAATAGTGACTGCCAGATCACCTCAAGAATCGCGTCATCATTTGATTTTTGGTTAAAATTTCAAAAATAATTATAATTTTGAAAAAATTAATTAGAATTTTAAATAAATAAATAAAAATTGTAATAATTAATTAAAAATTTTAAAAAATATATGCAAATTCAGAAAATTAATATAAAATTCTGAGAAAGTAATTATTAATTTAGAAATTTTAATTAAAAATTTAATAAATAATTATAAATTCAGAAAAAATTATTTACAAATTCTAAAAAATAATCAAAAATTTGAAAATTTAATCAAAAATTTGGAAAAATTATTTTGAAGCACTAAAAGACAGTTACTACCCTCATAAGCTCCTAACATGATCTCAAGCGTCCTCAGAAGCTGTCTATGCTTTCTTAATTGCCTAGAGAAGAGCGAAATACTCCTCGAAGGCTATTATATCCAACCTCCAGGAGTAGGGGGCTTATGATGTGGGTGAGAATTACAACTAATTGAGCCGTACAATCTCAGCATGCATCTCAAAGCTTCTAAGGGCAATACAGTAATTTTACATTGGCACCGATTTGCTAGAAGAGTATGGGCCTCCTCCAGGCCCATTAGTTCACCCAGATTAACAATTAGGGCTCGCTTACAGCCTAACAAATGGGGATTTGCCACTAACCACAGTTGTCAGTTAAATCCCCCCAAATCGGGGATTGAACAACTATTTCTCAACCAAAAATTCTTTTCTATCTGGCTCACCCTCCAAGGTCTATAAACAATTTTTCCTCTCCACCAATAAGAAACAATCAAGGTTTTTTCCCATTAAATCATAACTTACATATCTGGTTACTGACTTGATCGTCAGAGAATTTATCGCCGGGAAAACTACCAATGTTTCAGACTTTTTGCAGGTATCCGGCAACCAACAACCAACACAATAACAACCAACACAATCACCACCAGATCCATCAATTCCAATCAAATACTAGACTCTTATCAAGATCAAATCGCCAGCTGAGATATGAGATTTCCACCAAATACAAGAACTCATCATCTGTTTCTTCCACACTAGAAATCAGTAGCATCATATATATATATATATATATATATATAGAGAGAGAGAGAGAGAGAGAGAGAGAGAGAGAGAGAGAGAGAGAGAGAGAGAGAGGTGAGCCTCATATAGAGTATAAGGTAATTTTCCTCATACAAATTGATTATACTCACTTGGTGGAGCCCTTATGGAAGATCCACTCAGTCCATCATATTTATCATGCTAATGGATGTATGTGTAGAAAATATCAAGTGATTTGGAGGTTATTCACCCATGCATCATGTGGTTGAAAAATGAACGATTTCAACAGTAATACAAATCGAACCACAAATTGGACCCATATGATGCATGAGTGAATGACCTCCAAACCACTTGATTTTTTCTACACATACATCCATTAGCATGATAAACATGATGGACAGAGTGGTTCTTCCATAAGGGCCCCACTAAGTGAGTATAATCACTTTGTAAGAGGAAAATTTCTCCATATAAATATGAGGCTCACATTACTCATATATATATATATATATATATATATATATATATATATATATATATATATATATAGAGAGAGAGAGAGAGAGAGAGAGAGAGAGAGAGAGAGAGAGAGATTGGTGGTTGCTCTGTTCAATAAAAGTACTCGCGTGTTTCGCTCACTAGGTTGATGGTTGTTTGTATGTATTTTGTTATTTTGGGTCGGGTATATGTTTTTTGGGTGGTCTGTATTTTGGTTTATTAGTTTCTACAGATGTATAGGGCGAGTTAGTTGTGTTGGTTTTCAAAAATGAATATCAGACAACCAGCCACCAGCCTCTTGGTCTAGTATGGTATCATTTTTCATTCTATTGATTTGGTATCATTCTTCGTTCTATTGATATATTATTTCGTTAAATTCTGTTTAATGAAGTGCGGGGATCTTGAGCCTAACCATTTGACAGAGAAAAGAAAAACCATTTTATTTAGAAAGATAATAAATACTTTGAACACTTAGTATAACCTAAATCTTTTCAACATGGAACCAGCCCATTTGTCTCAAATACGCACTGCCTTGAGAACCACCGTCTCCACCGTAACGCCTGCACCGAACCCGACAACCACTCCCCACTCCATCCCCTCCCCCGTCGTCTTCTTCCCCTCTTTTGTCGACATCTTCCTCATCTTGTCCATAATAAACAACACAGAAGCGCTCCACATATTACCGTACTCCTTCAGCACCTCTCTTGCAGCCTTCATTCTATCTTCGTGTAAGCCCAATGTTTGCTCCACTTTGTCCAATATCGCAGGACCACCAGGGTGCGTAATCCAAAATAAAGAATTCCAATCTTCAATCCCGAAAGGACCAAGTGTGTCTATCATACCCTTCTCGATGTTGTTAGCTAGGATCTTGGGCACGTTTTTCACCTGCGACGTAAGCCCAGCTTCCCTCAAGTGTCCTTCGATGTACCCCTCAGAGTCATGCAGTATGTTCTGCGTCGCATGCACTATTTGGAAAAGTGGTTTTTCCACAGATAGGTCAGGATCGGCCCCAATTATCAGCGCAGCAGCGCCATCCCCGAATAGAGCCTGTCCAATCATAGTATCCAGCTGAGCTTTGGACGGGCCTTGGAACGAGACATGATCAGTGTTTTTCTCCATTTCAACAAACATTTCAGGTCCATTACCGTTGGGTAAAGGTTGGTCCACCATAACGTCGTCCTCAGGCAAGCCCCGGAAGTTAGGAAGGGTTATCTCAGAGCAGACAACAAGTACACGCGCTCCACGGTTGTTCTCCGCTATGTCCTTGGCAATGCGCAGGACGGTAGTGCCCATGAAGCAACCTTGTTGGTACATCATGATGCGTTTGACGGAGGGGCTAAGGCCGAGGAGCTTGATGAGCCGGTAATCGGCACCAGGCATGTCAACACCGCCTGTAGAGTTGAAAATAAGGTGGGTGATTTCGGACATGGGGCGGTCCCACTCTTTAATGGCAGCCAACGCTGCTGCCTTGCCGAGCTTGGGGACCTCTGCTATGAGCATGTCCTGGCGTGCGTCGAGTGATGTGCCCATGTAGGTACCGATGTTGGGGTTCTCCTTCAAGATCTCTTCCGTAAGGTAAAAGTGGCGCTTCTCGATCATCGTCCTATCGCCTGTTGAAATACATACATTTAGGAGATGAAATCAGTGTTAGCACCTGGTGTTGAAATACATATGTATGTATGTATGAAGACCTTACATGTTTTTTCAGTAACTGAGCTTCTTAAGCTTTTGCTTTAAAGTGATCATGAAAGAGCACTTATAATCTATTTTTTTATATTCAGATGATGCACATGATCAAGTACACTCTTAGTACAAAATATGGGCCCACTCGAATATAAAAGAGAAGTAAAGCGTGTGTACACTTACAAAGTTTCTTAAACCTGTTTTTGAGGTCAGTCTTATGCTCGCTATTGGTGACCCGGAAGAACCAGTCCGGGAAGTCGGCTTGGAGGATGTACTTCTCGGGGTTGGCGGTTCCGATGGCCAGAATGGTGGCAGGGCCGTCGGCTCGCAACACCCTCCTCATCTCCTCAAAGTTACTCATTGCCATCTATTGTTCTTGTTTAACGATGTAATATTGAACAGTTATTGCTGTTGTTGTTGCTTGGATTCATTGATGAGAAAAGGTGAGGGCCTTATATGGAGAGGGGGGCAGGTGGAGCTTAGACTTGTCCATTTAGGTCAATGTATTTAAATGAGAACTCATACGTATCTTAAGTTGATGTGCATGCACTTAGGAGTTAGACCTGATAGGGATCTTAAATTACACAAGAGTTGGGAGTAGACTAAGACATTGTTACGTGTTCTTTACTAATTGTTTTGTTTATTCGAACAATACATGTATGCTAATTGTTAAGGGTGTTTTTGATAATATAGTTAAGTTGAGACGGCCGTTCTCTTCTCAAAGTAGTACACCATAATTAATTACAACAAATTAAAAGAATAGGGGGACTTAGATGCCAAAATAGATGAATCTTTACGTACACATAGAATTCATGCATGTTTCTTTTGAGTAGAGAGACTTAGTCGACGATATGCAAATATATGACTTTTTCCAGAAAATAACTGTGGGTAGAAGCCCCCAATCGTTTCATTCAACAGAAATTAATAACATTTATTATACAGAAAATAACTGAAGTTGCTAGGAAACTTAGGTACTGTTCTTTTTTCCCTCTTATAAGAGGTTATAAGAGATTTACAGTAAGAGCTTTTTTTTTAGGTGTTCTTTTTATATAAAAAGAACCTCTTATAAGAACCTCTTACAAAAGCCTATATTACCTCCAAAGTATAAAAATAGTGAGATGAAGGACAAGAAAAGATAAGTTCAAATTACTAATATATAAACTAGTTTAATGACAAGTTAAATTCACAAATCAGTTTAAATCATCCATTATAATTCCAGGCTACTATAGACTTTTAATTAGTATGAAAATTAGTATGTATAAATATAAATAATAATAATTTGTTTCAAAGAAGTTGGATTAAAAAATTTAAGGTCAATGAGCCAATATAAATTCTCCCTTAGCTGTAAAAAAAAACAAAAAAAAAAAAAAAAAAAAAACAAAAAAAAACAAAAAAAAACAAAACCTGACCGGCTGCAGGATTTGAATATGGTGGCATCATAACAGGACAAATCAACTAGTTACAACTCAAGTAATGTACTTATTGGACGTAAATATATATATTTTTAAATAAATCAGTGTTTCGACAGCATCCCTAACATAATTGTTCGAGATTGTGAAGAATGAATTCTCACGCTTTTTCTAGAATAGCATATTACAGTCAACTACATATATGATTACACTTTTTATAGGATAGCATATTCCGGGCTACTATAGACTAATATATAAACTAATTTAATTAGTAACAATTATAATATAGACTTTGGGGGTAATATAGACCTTTTAAGTGATAGAAGTCTTATAAGAATTTGAAAGATGCTACTAGAAGTCTTTTAGGCTTATAAGATATTTTGAGAAAAATGTCTTATAAGAGGTAAAAAAAAATACTAAAAAAACTCTTGTAAGAGGGGGACCACCCCTTACAAGAGGTAAATCTCTTATAAGAGGAGAAAAAGAACACTAGTCCATCTGAAACCTAGTGGGGCAGCGGAGCGTCAAATATTTGCAAAAAGTGGGGCAGTACGGCAAAATTTTCTGAAACTTAGTCCATCAATTCATCTCTTGCCATGTGCAAGTTTTTTGAAGTACTACTATTCCAACATCGTGTTTGATTTTCGAATATTTTTTTGGTGGGTATGGAATAATTTAGTGACGTTTCACGTTATGTATTTAAAGTGGCTACTGCAAGCAAGATTATCACCAACCATTAAAAGTCATAATCGACGTGGACTATGGAATAATTTATTGTCACCTCTGCCTAACAATTAAGGTAGTCACATGAAAGATTATTGCTAAGAGTATTCACAATGGTGTTTTTTAAATTTGTTAAAATGGCAGCTATAGTAATAACATTTAACGAAATCGTCTGTAGTCATTGTTTGCTATTTTTTTCGCTAAAGTTTGAGATAGACGTGACATGTTGTTTCGTTGGATTTTTTTTATGGTTAATTAATTAGTGATTAGAGATTAAAATAGTTTAATTAAATAAATTATATAATAAAATATAACCTAAACCTAATAACTAACTACCTAAACTAAGTTAGTGACCTAATCTAATAGCCCAGATTTCATAAGCTATTTTGCTTGAGACGAGACAACATGTCTCGTCCGAGCGATTTTTTGATTTTTTTTTTCTCCAGACGAATCAGACCATCCGATTAATATATATATATATATATATATATATATATATATATATATATATATACAGACGAAACAAGTTGTCTCGTCCGACTCCTATTAAAAAAGTCAAAAAAATATGGGACGATACATGTTGTCCCGTCTCTTATAATTTGAGAATAACAAATTCGTTTCTAAAAAATGAGAACGCATTGTAGCCACTTTTCAAAAATATGGCAAAATAGCAAACAATTGTAGTGTCTCGTTTTCTAAAAGATGGGAAGTTGGCAAATATAGCAAATGACTGTGGATGCTCTAACTATTTAAAAAATCATAGCCGTCGTTGGACTTCGAAATCTGATCAATAATACTGTTCAATGAATCAATCAATTTTTTTTTAAACCATTAGTGAAATTGTAGTGAAATGGAGAGTTCAACCGCCTATTCTATCTTCCCTTACCTTTTGAAGTGTGCCACCTAAGATAGTGAAGAGAAATGTAGTTGATGTTGTTTGTTTTTGGGTTGTGGGGGCAACAGGTGTGAGTTCTTGTAATTTGTGTAGAGGAAGATGTGGTACTGGCGTCGATCCGATCCTAGCCCGTAGGGTCGGCTCGGGAGTAGCAGGAAAGAGGTGGAGGCCGGATGCTCGGTTCAGATCCAGTAGCTCGGCTCGGATGAAGTAGCTCAGCTCCGATCTTTGAGGCTCGGCTCGGACTCTTGTGTACCTGCATATTGCCTAGAAATACCGGGAGAAGTCCCGGCGACAGGCCCTCCGACGATCTAGTCAGTCACTAAGAAAGCAACAGTAGCTAGGGTTCAGGTGGAGAAAAGTTTATTACCTTCAGAAATGATGAGGGGGTCTGTTATTTATAGGCCGGGGTAAACGGGTTTGAGACCCTAACAGACCGGGTCGGACCCGTTCACCCGTGAGCCTGAATGGGATAAAGCCCGTTTTACTCGTTTGACTTTGATGATCACATGGGAGTGAAGTTTGAGGAGATCTGGTGGTCCAGATGGGGCCACGTCACTTACCCCATATCAGTAGTGAAATTGATAGTGGATGTAGCATTACTCTTAGTTATTAAAGATTTTTTTTTCTTAACATCTTTAACTTTTTAAAAGACTCTTTTCATTCTTAGGTATATAAAACAATTCATAATCTCTCTAATATTATAATGGGAGAGTTGGGATGGTAAATTATAGACAACCTGTAATTTGTAGACATTCAACCATCTAATTTCTACCATTCATTTTTAAGTGGGAGTTATATTAACCATTCATTTACTCAACTGTTGTTAGTTACCATAATACCTCAAAGTTCAAATTTATTTACAACATAATTATTTACAAAAGTGTCACTTATATAAAATAAAAGTTTGTGCCACTAAAGGTAATTTATAAAGAGTATGTGATGAGCAAAGGGAGGTCCCATGTTCGAGGTCAGATTACGTCTTATTATTTACTATATAATAATAAAAAATTAGAACGTGCATTATACGTGCAGATTACTAGTAAATCTTAAAGATTGGTTAAAATGTACTGTATAAATATAAAACCAAAAAAAACAAAAAACAAAAAAAAAACTAAGGATAATATATATTTTTTTGAAGAAAAAGGTGCATGGACACCCTGTTTCATTAATAAGGAGTTAATAAAACAAACTCAGAGTACTGAGCCAAGTACAAAGCCTACAATACATAAAAGAAAACATAAATCCTCCCCAGCATAAGGGGGTGGGACAACAAGAAGGTACATATATGTTTCACAAAGTATATCAAAACATCTAACTCTCCCCAACAAAAGTACAACAAAAACAACAAATTCCCCCCAACAAAACCCTGGGGTGGTAGGGATCAATCA
Source organism: Hemerocallis citrina (assembly GCA_017893485.1). Taxonomy (NCBI): domain Eukaryota; kingdom Viridiplantae; phylum Streptophyta; class Magnoliopsida; order Asparagales; family Asphodelaceae; genus Hemerocallis; species Hemerocallis citrina. Next base: position 299,063,179 of record CM030361.1, on the reverse strand, counting down.
CCAGTACATGTCTGACAAGCAGGGCACCTCCCTCAGTCTAGCGTCGGCCCCATCTCGACTTCATTATCATCATACTCCTCCACCTGGAAGACGCTCGCGATCCTCCCCCTAGGACCTACTGCGGCAACATTTGCCCAACATGAAATAAGATGCACAATGTGAGTCAAATTACTAGAAATACTATTACATGTCCCACGGAAGTAATAATTATTCCTGTCTAGCCAAAGTCCTCAGGTCGTAGCGACGATAGTAATAAACCAAGCTTCTCTCAGCGTTCGTCTCTCATTAGCAAACTTTGGTCTTATCCACAGGTCCTCATACTTACAAGGGTACTCATTCGTCTCCACGGTGCAAAGTACCTCTACAAGGACTGCTTTGCTCCTGGGGCACTCTAGAAATAGGTGTTCTCTAGTTTCCAAGACCGCATTGCCTTTGCCACAGATAGAGTCCAAATTCGGTTCGTATTTAGAAAGGTTCTCTCTAGTCAATATTGCATCATTTAGCACCAGTCATAGGAACACTTTAACTTTCAGCGGGGTTTTCGCCTTCCAAACCACGCCCGACCAACTCGGGCTACATCCCCTAAAGTGCAAGCGGTTGTAAAGGGAGCAAACAGTGAATGTGCCATTCTTTTCCAGTCCTCAAGATTTCCTATCGGGGCCCTATAAGCATATACTTCCGTTGCTGGTGATATAGTTCTGAAGATCCATGAGCATATTCTGGAAGCCCGGGTCAAGGGGATGTTTAAAGGATGGTTTTCAAGAATTTCTTATCCGGGCTGCGGCCACCATACAGTGCGGATGTGTTGCCTGGTCATACAAATCAGGGAACATGGCTCTAAGTGTGTGCCCACCATACCACTTATCCCACAGAATCTGGTGAGTTTGCCATTCCCAATAGACGACATCACACAGCTAATGAATGGATCGTAGGCCTTGACGATACCTCTCTAGAACCAGGAAAGGCATGGGCCTACCCTATAACCCAGATTTCTCATCACATTCCCACGTAGGTATGATAAAACGAAATCCTGCCATCATTCTCTATTAGGGTGGAAGAGTTTCCACCACCATTTCTCTAAGAGAGCCAGATTCATATCTCGCATATCAATGATACCAAATCCTCCGTGAATCTTTTTCATGCAAACTTTTTCCCATCTGATGAGGTTATAACCGCCTCTATCAGGGCTATTCCCTTTCAAAGAAACCGTTTACAAGTGCGGTCAATTCTCTGGATAACCCAACGTGGCATTTCAAAAAAAGTACAAATAATAGGTGGGAAAATTTGAGAGAACTGCATTGATAAGCGTGACTCTTCCTCCCAAGGATAAAGTTTTACCTTTCCAACTAGCCAGACATTTTTCTACACGATCAATGATAGGTAACCTGTCCGCCTTCTTTAGTTTTCCCGGTCTCAACGGTAACCCCAGGTATTTAATGGCCAAACTCTCGATGGCGCAGTTGAGAATCTTGGCATGCTCTTGTGCCTCCTCTGTTGACAGTGCGATGGGAATAAGAGCACTTTTGTGGAAATTGACCCTGAGTCCAGACCAAGCTTCAAACCTATAGAGGATTCCTTTGAGCGCGGTGGTTTCCCCGAAGTTGTCATTTCCAAAAAAGGAGAGCATCGTCTGCATATTGAAGGATAGAGCAACCTTGGCGATTGACTCCGCTGGCCATTGGCGATAACCAGCCGGCCCTACTGCAGTTAGCCATCATGGACCGGAATACGTCTGCTACAATGATGAAGTGGAGGGGAGAGAGGGCGTCTCCTTATCTAAGGCCCCATTTACACAAAAAAGGTTGGCATGAAACCCCATTCACTATAATAGTTGTTTTGCTGGTGGTGATACATGTGTGGATCCATCTGATCCATCTATCCCCAAATTCTCTACCATCCAGTGCTTCTAGGAGACATTCCCATTCCACCGAGTCATACGCTTTCTCAAAGTCCAATTTCAGGAGATAGCTCTTAGTATTTGACGTGTGACAGTGATGTATAGTTTCTTCGGCCATGGTCATACTATCATGAATACACCATCCTTTAATGAAACCATGTTTTCTCGTTACTAATGAGTCCGTCCATCAATTTTCCCAACCTATTAGCCAGGGGCTTGGTAATGATCTTAACTGAGCAGTTAAGGGGACTAATAGGGTGGAAATCTCCCACCCGCAGGTGGTCTTCTTTCTTGAGAATCAATACCACCTCAGCAAAATTAAGTCTACCTAGTTTAAGCTTATAATCATATAGGTCAGCGAACAGCTTACATAGATCGTCCTTGAATTCTTCCCAAAACACCTGGTAGAAAAAGACTGGGAAACCATCTGGGCCTGGGGCTTTGTCCTTTCCGAGTTGCTGTGCTGTCTCCCGAATTTTCTTTTCCATAAAAGAATCTTCAAGGGGTTGAAGCAACGGGACAGATTCGTCTTGCCATAATTCTTGGTTAAGTGGGACTCTCAGATCTGCCTTCTGTCCAAAGAGCCGCTTGAAATGAGTTTGAAATGTTACCCTGATATCCTCGTCCCCTTGAATCTCTCCAGAATCTGAGTGGATCGAATGGATGAGATTAGATCTACGACGGACACTGGCAACATGGTGGAAGAATGCAGTATTCGTGTCGCCTTTCATAAGTCACGAAATTCTGGATCGTTGTTGCCATTTGAGTTCTTCAAGTCTATAAAGTTGGTGAGTGTCTTCTTGGAGCTGAAGCAGCCTATTCCTCTCCTCCTGTGACAGTATCCTAGTTTCCTTCATCTTTTCCAGCTCCTCAATACCTTCATTGAGGGAATCTTTTGCTCTCCAGATCCGTGCAAATCTGGTCCAGTTCCATTTCCTGAGTTTGGTCCGCAATCTTCTGATTTTTTCGCACCAGATTGCGGTTCCTTCAATCCCTCTAGTGGGGCAGGACCAATTCTCATTTACCATGTGGTGGAACCCTTGGAATTCCAAGCACGCTTTCTCAAATCTAAACTTGGGGGATTTCCTGGGGTGCCCTTCTCCGGAAAAGAGAATAATAGGGACATGATCCGAGGTTGGTTTAGGGAGTGACTTGGCCCACTTCAAAGGAAATTTGGCCTCCCAGTCTGCGAATACCAAGATCCTATCAAGCTTAGCTACGATGGGCATCGCTTGCATGTTTGACCAGGTGTAGAGCCTATTAGTGATGGGAATGTCCACCGGCTCCAGGTCCGCGATAACTTCGTTAAAAGATTTCCTATCAGAGTCACTAGCCCCTCTGCCCCTATGTTCCAAGGCAAACCTGGTGATGTTAAAATCTCCCCCCACGACCAAGGGGTGCGGCCATCGTTCGTGAACCGCTCGTAGTTTATTCCAGAATACCACCCTAGTTGCAGTAGTATGCGGACCATAAACCACTGTAACAGACTGGGTCCACAGGTCTGATTTATGTTGGAGAAGGACTGACAATGAGTATTGCCCGTGGACCTCGTCTAAGCATGAAAACAACACGGGATTAAACCCTACTGCAATACCCCCGGTGGCCCCAATTGACAGGCAAATTTTCTATTCTAAAATGTGGTACCCCCCCTCCCAGTCTACAAGTCTACCAATATGGGACAGTTTAGTCTCCTGCAGACCAACAATGCTAACTTTTGATTTAGTGATGACATCTCTAACTATTTCCCGTTTTCCCTGCCTGCCCAGGCCCCTAACGTTCCAGAAGAGAGCCTCCATTAACTACACTTTAAAGTAGGACCATCACTCGCCTTGGCAGATGAGTTCGACATGATATTAACCCTCTCGCTCTCCCACCCCTTAATCTTACTTAGGAGGAAGGCGTTCCTATCAGTATCGCTCACCGCCAGACCACAGGTTTTGGCTAGACTAAAAATCTCAGAATCAGTCATGAAATTAAAAATAGAGGCTAGGAAGGAACGCGTACCTCCGTTGCTAGTCTTAACAGACTTAGCGGCTGCAGCAATCTCCAAATAGTCGTCTAAGGACTTCTCTATAGCCCTCTTAGCGACTTTCTGAATCCTAAAACCTGTGCCGCCCTGACTAGACACAGGTACAGACGTTTGCGTAGTAGGGAAAGTAGAAGGAAAAAACTCAAGGGAAATACCCGGTGACTCCTCTTCTAGCCCCTCAGAATCCAAAGATTCTCCTTCAGAGTAAACATAATCGTCTTCGAGATTTAGCCTATCCTCACAATCATCTTCATCGATGTGGCTCCCGCCCACAGAGGCCATTGTATCAATATTATAAGATATCATATTACTCGGATTGTTGTTCATGACCCGTTGCTCTTTGTGCAACTCCACCCCAATGGGCCCCTCTTTAGGCCCAGAGATAATAAAAGGCATCGTGGGCCCCTCTTTGGGCCCATTAACTCTAAACTCAGCATTCCGTTTTAACACCCCTTCTCCCTTGCGATTCACCGTATCCCCCTCTCTGTCAACTTCGTCCGCTAGTGGGCCTTGTGCCAACTCCTTATCGGTAGGCGTTGCGGTCGATGAAGGGGCGTGGGTAACGAAGAAGCGCTCACATCCCCATAGCGCTCTCTTCCCAAATCGCCATTTCTGCCAACCTATTCCACTGTGTTTGTAATATTCTCTTTTGGGGGAAGATATCTATCTTTGATGGGGCCCTTGCTCGTCTTCTTCCCCAAAATGGCACCTTCCATCGGTAACTCTCATCCCCAAGCTTCTAGCTTTTTCCCAAACATCCCCATTTCATCGATTGGAACCTGCTCCTTGGTTCCCCCATTCGTCTTCGTCCCCAAAAAAGCTCTCCTTTCTTTTCACGCTTTTTGCCAAAGGCACCACCTTTTTCCTTTTAGGTGAGTTGTTAAGCTCGTTGAACAAAAAAGGGGTCTTTCTACTTTCAGCTCTTGCTCGATCTGCCTCTTCTTGCTCCTCCTCTCTAGACATCTCATCCTTATTCTATAGGGTTTGACTTCCATTTTGAGCTTTCTGCATGGCTAAGTTTCCAAGGGATGGTACTGGGTCTATACAACTTGCCATTTGTGGTTCTGGTTGCAGATCCACCATGTGCATGCCCTCTTGACCATTGGGTTCTTTAGTAAAGCTTCTCCTTTTGTCGCCGATGAACGGCTGGCCTTGGCCCACCTCCTTCCCCCTTGCAGCTTTGATGAGTTCACGGCATGCTCTCTCAATTTCGTGGGCCCCATCCAAAGTGAGGTCCCACTTCCGCGAGACCACATGCCGGTAGGAGCACCCATCTTTGAGTGCGAAGGGGGGGTGAGAGAGTTTGGAGCTCCTTCATCTCCGGCTCCATTTGCTTATCGAGGATGAATCTAACGAGGTATGACTCCTCGAAAGAGAAGACCTTTGCAAAGCATGGCATGAGGGTGATGTCTGGGCTTCGGATTAAGACTAGTGGAGACAAGCTCCGATCGTCGAACCATTTTGCCGTCAATATCTTCTATTGTACCAAACTCGGAGATGATCTCTAGCAATGCTTCTTTCTTCCAGAAATGCAAAGGCACGTTATGGATCCAAATCCAGAAATGCTCCCCTTGATGCAACTCTACTCCGAAGCTTGGTGACCAAGGGAAGAACTCCAGTTTGAAATGGCAAAAATACACTATTCCCATAGCAAACATCTTCATCATCTTCTCCGGCGAGGGGAAAGATACCAAGAATTGGAGGTGACACATTTTTTTTACTGCCCAGTCTCTGTGTGCTGCCATTGGCCATTTGGCTTTCAACGCTTGGATGAGGTGGTTCTCTGATGGGCACCCTTCTCTCACTTTAGCAATGGCACGCCATTGGCGTAACCACTTCTCTTCGAGTTTAATCGTCTCTAAGCTGTTGCCCAGGCAGATGAGAGTGGGCTTATCTGGCGACCTACCTCTTCTTACTGGTCGCTCATCGTCATTGTTGGACGAGATAACATTTGTGTACACATACGATATATGCCCCTATTTCATACATTTCAGACATCGCACCTCCTTCGTGCAGTCCTGCCGATAGTGCCCCAGGTCGCCGCAGTTGAAACACGGTGCTGGTTTGCATTTTCCTTTCCTTTGCTTCTTTCTGAGTTTTGTATGAGGTGGGGGGGGGGGAGATACTGTTTGATTTCTTTTTTCCTTTACTGTGAACTTCTACCCATGAATTCTCCTTGATCATCTCCTCCGTCTGCCCAGGTACATCCTCCCTTCTAGTCTCGTTTTGTGGACCCACCTCTTGGGCCCGCTCAACAATGGACTTTTATGGAGGCTGCACCCCCCAAGCTTGCTGTGGAGGTGACTGGGGATGGGGGTTGTGAGGTAAGAGAGGGGGTTGGTGAACATGGTCATACATGTTTTTAGCCTCCCATTTCGGAGGAGGAGGATAGCGGAGGGAGTGTGATGGGCATTGTGGTTTGTGGTTGAATGTGGAGGTCATGGTTGTGGTGGAGTAATGTGGCGGTGGATGGCCTTTGTGTGAGGAGTGGTGATGGGAGGAGTGGTGTTTCTGATGAAAGTTTGGAAGTCTCTGATGTCGCTCAAAGTGTCCCTGTTGCCTCTGATCACCCCTCTCCCCATAGGAGTGACGATGGCCTCTGGCAGTGTAATGCCCCGAATTTCCAATATAATATCTTAGAAATATGTGGGACAATTCTCAGCATCAACTTCAAGTGTAATATTAAACACAACCAAACACCAATAAAAAAATTCTACTTTCATTACATTAATTTTTACATAACACAGCGGAATACAATACACCTTGAATCACAATTTTCTTTTCTTTACAACACTTTCTTTTACAATTTACATAAGTCACTACATCATTTTAACTCAAGCATCCAAATCCCGAGCTATAAAAAATTATCTATAAAATATGAGGCTAAAAATAACACTAACCCCCAAAACCAAAGAGGTCAGCCATAACGGTGTGAGTGACATAAAAATAAACAACATAAGTAAAGCGTGGATTTATCAACAACAGGAAATAAATAGGAGTAAGTGAATATACGAAAATCACGAAACGCGAAAACACAACAAGTGAAGCTAGACTAAGTGTTAAGTGTAGAAAACAGAAAAACACATGCATGAAACCAAATCAAGAAAACACAAATTCTATATGTTGACTCTCTAATGCGCACTTGTCAGAGTCTATGCATCCCACTCTACATAGGTCCGGTGCAAGACCTTAACGTCTCCACATTGTAGGGTTTAATCCCCCGCTATGTAACTGGTCCTAACACGATGACTACTAAGAGATAAAGATAAACTGTGAGTATTAGCCCATGTCCAGATAATTTCAGAGGTCAATCTCTATCTACAGATAATTTCGGAGACTATTTCACTCTCACCAGGGAATCTTCGAGAATACCCCACACCGTAAGCAATGGCACCTCATCACACGAATACCACATGTGCGTCGCCTCGACCCCGATAATTTTGGAGATCAATCCCACACCACAGGTAATTCCGGAGACTATTTCACTCACACCTAGATAATTCCGGAGATTATCTCACACCGCAAGCCAAATTGAGGTCCATAACTCATGTTCTCGTTCATCATATCACCACTAGTGTCTGTCCTTATTATTTAGGTTATTTAATTACTTTACGAATCTCCTAGAGATGGTGTACCCTACCGGACTTAACTCAACAACTGATCCACTCAAATGCCTCAACAGGCCCAAACATAAATATCTCAACTGCCGGTATACTAGGGTCACACACACACCCTCTAGAGACTCACACCCAAATATCCAAACCAATCTTCCAATATAAATTGCTCAGTTAAACCACTTGAACACATATGTTCAGTAGAAGATAAAGTATAGATAGTAACTTATAGATTAAAAACATTTAGAGAATAACTCATTTAAAAGAAAATTCAAAGATATAAAGATACATCAGTATCAGTCGACTATAGACAAGCGTAGGTCGACTGTCTAAAGAGAAAAATCCAATAACCTTGAGAAAATAATTCTAAGTAGTATCTGTCGACTGTCCAGAATGAAATTTCAATAAAACTAAGGAACACAGCAGCCAGGTCGCGATGATCGACTGTAAAATCACACCGGTAGACTATTGACCTGCAGACTGTAGATTTTTTGTTGTGCATATTTCAACCGATACGTAATTTTACTTTATGAAAACGATTTCTACAAAAAGCATATTTCTTATATGATCAAATACAACTTGTAGGATATATAATAGTCTATAAAAACTAAATCAAAACTACTTGAATTTTTAAAAATAGTGACTTGTTGATTTCTTTCAAATAAAACATGAATTGTGCACATAATCAAAATAGAGTTTCTAAAAATTTAATTATTTATTGAAATAGCTTTGTATTCAGATCCAAACCATATCAATACCACAATCTCAAAAAGATCCCCAATTTGGATATATTTTCTCAAACTCAACTCGATCCCAAATTTCGATTCACGAGACATGATCTCTTGATTCTCAAACTCTTCCTCAAATTTTTCAAAAATGATTCACCATTATAACTCACAATCATAATCAATTTATAACATTACCATATTAAGTTTCATTCAACCAACACTTAAGAGTGATAAAAATCTCATCTTTATTAGATTTATGCATGAAATCCACCATATTCAATCAATCCAACATTAATCCAAAAGAAATAGCCTACCCATGATCTCCAAATAGGTTATTCATCAACCTCGAATTACCCACATGCAATTTTACCCATAAACAACTAAGGTTTCACAAGATCCAATTTTAATTCATCAATCCATCAAATCCATCATGTACATATTCATACTCAAACCCTAACATGCTTTCTAGTCGGTAAAATACCACATACAACATTCCAAGAACAAAAAAAAACAACTTAAATCACTCAAATACAATATACGCAAAACCAAATAAAACAAAACAAGTCACTCACCTCAATGAAGAAATCCAATCGAATTAATGAAGAATAAGAAAGCCCTTCTTTTGCGAAATCCAAGATCACTTCCTTAAATCTCCAAGAAAATAAAAACAATAAAACCTTTGTGTTGTGCAGCGAAAGACGACTGCACTCCATTCTTTTAAATAGGCCGGAATTGGGAGAATTATGGTTTTGAACGCATTTGCAAAATAATCCTTTTAAAATAGAACTTTACATAAATAGATCTCTATACTTGGAAGCTTGATAAAACCAATTAAATTGAGATTAAAAAAAAACAAACAAAATAAACACTTTATTTCCAACCGGCACTGTTTGAAAAGTCCAGAAAGCCGTTTTCCACTATCAAATAAATAATGATTTTGAGTGTACATGTTGTGGTTAGTGTACATGTTGACCTTCTCACCATAAACATAATGCCTCCACTGCTTCAAGGCAAAGATAATAGCTGCTAGCTCCAAATCATGCGTCGGATAATTCTTCTCATGCGAATGCAATTTTTTCGAACCATAAGCAATAACCTTGCCTTCTTGCATCAAGACACAACCCAAACCTCTGAGAGACGCATCACTGAAGATATCATAATCCTTCCCAGCTTGTGGCAAAGCTAAGATATGTGCAGTAGTCAACCTTTCCTTTAACTCAAGGAAACTCGCCTCACACTTATCAGTCCATGAAAATGCCACATTCTTCCGGATCAAACCTGTCAAAGGAACTGCAATCTGAGAATAGCCCTGGATGAATCTCCTGTAGTAACCAGCCAACCCCAAGAAACTCCAAACTTCCTTCATAGACGTTGGCCTGGGCCAATCCTTTACTGCTTCAACCTTCTGAGGATCAGTGGCCACTTGTTGTTGGAATCTAGCTACCTAAATAAATAGACTAACTAGACACAAATTATAAAACCTCGCAAGTGCACGAATCGAATCGTAGTAATAGCAAGGGTCGATCCCACAGAGATTGTAGACTTCAACTTACTAATCAATAAAACTAATAATAAAAATGAATAAAAGTTGTCATAATATTCTAAAAGAACTAAAAGATTAAAACTAAGATGAGAGGTGTTAAATCACAAATATCTCTTGAATAGTTGGGTTGTTGATCTCCACCAATAGTTAGTAATGCTAAGTTACCTTCTGAACTTACTTCTACTTACTCATGTTGTTCACTTCAAGGGCATGGTATCTACTCCTTAAAGTATTGTTTCCCTAAGCCAAGAATTAGGCATGGTATCTACTCTAATTCGTTTCTTTCATCAAGTAGTCAGCCTAGTATTTACTAAGTTGTTCTTAAAGAAAGCATAAGATCAGTGGAAACGAACAAACACTTAAAGTTCTAGGAACTGGTATCAGATCTAGGTCCTCTAAGTTGATTGAACCAAGAACCCCTAAAGATTCCTTTGTTACAAATTATGGGCACGAGATTCGGTCGTCTCAATATGCTTCATATAACAGATTTAGATAAATGATAACATAAACTTGATATTCTCACGTGCTGTATGTCAGTCGACTGGCTCTCACCTCAGTCGACTGCTCTCAGACTTCAAGATCCAAGTTTGATGATCATTAATCTATGTCAATTCAACCAGATTCAATCAATAAGTAATTCGAAGATCTCAGAAGAATATAGCACTACATAACTACGGTTTCGATCTACCCAACTATGAAATTAGTTCCACATAATAATACTTTTATTGCTTAACAAGTTCAAATACATGATCAACATAAAAGAATAAAGAGAGAAGAAGAAATAAACTAATGGATTCCGGCAATATGGTCGACTGTCTGTCACACAGTCGACTGCCTTCTGGTTGCTGGATCATCTCTCTCCTTCTTCGATGATGATGGAGTGATGCACTGGTTGACTTGATGGTTGGGAACTTTTTGATTAAGTTGCGTCTCAGAGATATCGCCGATTATTCGATGGAGTCATTCTCTTCTGATATTTATAGAGTACGGCTGAGAATTAGGGTTTCCACTTTTTCAGGAAGGTCCTTCTTTATTTGATTTGATGATTAATATCTTTCTCTTTTCTCCTTTCCTTCCTTATCTGTTTACCACGTCCACTTGGAAACCCCCAGTCTCTAGATTTGATTTGCATAAATCTGGATTCAAATAGATGTGAAATTAGATGCAGGTGAATCTTCGAATATCTGATTTGTGTACTCCGCCGCCTATCAGTCGACTGTCCTTGGGAGTAAGTCGACTGTGTCGAGACTTCAGTATTTTCATGATTCATCCGCCCAGTCGACTGATGTTTTGGGAACAGTCGACTTGGTCGAGCAGCTGTGTAAAACTTGATTTCCTCTGTCCAGTCGCCTGTTATCATGACCAGTCGACTGCTTCTTCAGTTTCCTGTGTATCATCCTGAATTTGCTTCGTTTTGCTGTTTATAGGCTGTTTCCTGTAGAGAAAGAGAAAAGAAGCATAAATACCACATATAGAGCTTTTAAATGTCTAATTATATTAAGATTATTGCTCTTAAAAAGTGAATAATAATGTGTTCATCACCACTCTCTCCTTAGAAAGGATATGACCAAGGAAGGCTACCTCAAACTTCCAAAACTCACACTTTGACAACTTGGCATACAAGCTATGCTCCTGCAATTTCTGTAATACCGCTGTCAAGTGCATAGAATGCTCCTCCTCTGACTTCGAATACACCAAAATATCGTCGATGAAAACCACTACGAATGAGTCAATAAATGGCCTCAAAACCCGGTTCATCATATCCATGAACACTGCTGGCGCATTCGTCAACCCGAATGGCATCACCAAAAACTCGTAGAGCCTATAACGAGTTCTGAAAGCTGTCTTACTCACATCTTCCTCCTTGACTCGAACCTGATGATACCCTGATCTCAAATCAATCTTCAAAAACACAGCTGCTCCCCAAAGTCTGTCGAACAAATCATCAATCTGCGGAAGTGGATATTTGTTTCGAATAGTCATCCTATTCAACTCCCGGTAGTCAATGCACATCCTCATTGACCCATCCTTCTTCTTGACTAACAACACTGGCGCACCCCACGGTAAGGAACTCGGCCTAACAAGCCCCTTGCTCAATAACTCCTCAATCTGCTTCTTCACTTCGTCTTGCTCTACAGGTGCCATCCTGTACGGAGCCTTAGAAATCGAAGCACTCCCCGGCTGAACATTAATGCAAAACTCCACATATCTCTGCGGTGGTAATCATAGAAAATCTTCCAAGAACACCTTAGAAAAATCTCTGACAACTGGAATGCCTTTGACTTCATCTGGAATCGCCATCTTGGATGCCATTGCAGCCACTTTCGGAACTTTCTTCTTCCCTTGGAAAGTCACTGCGGGACCACCTGGTGCCTTTACTAACACCTCTTTCTGCTTGCATTCAATTGTGGCATCATATATTGCCATCCAATCAATGCCCACGATCACATCCACTCGTAAGACTTGCAGCTCAATTAGATCAATGCCGAATAATCTCCTGCCAATCTCGATATCACAGCCCTCTTAATATCGATCAGCAATCAATTCTTCATCTGACGGCGTTGCCACCGAAAAAACCTTGCCTGGAAACAACTTAGGCTCCACACCTAAGACCTTTGCAAAATTGGGCGACACAAAAGTATGCGAAGAACCAGTATCAAATAAAACTTTTGCCTTAATTCCATTAACCAAAATAATTTCTGTTACATGAAGAATGATACTCAATCTCCAATTATTCTCAAATAAAAGTTTTACTTACTACATTGAATAAAAATAAAATCAAAACTCTTGCATACCCTGGATCACATCTTCCGAGTTACTCACATCCTCCTCAGTTTATGCGAACACTCGCCCTTGCCTCTGGAATTTACCTTCACCTAGACCATCCTTCCTCAACTGTGGACAATGAGGCTTAGAATATCCTGCCTGTCCACACAGGAAACAAGTCTGCTTTACCAACTTAGGACACGCTGACCTGTAATGACCTGTCTCCTTGCAGTAGTAATAAGTCACTTTCTGAGTTGTGGGTGCCTTCTGCACTGTACCACTGAACTTGACTTGCTTCACTGGGAATTCCTTCCCACTCTGACCTGATGCTGGCCTCTTGTTCATGTTCCACGTCTCTTGCTTCTTCTGGAACTGGTCCATGTTCTCCTCTGTCATAGCTGCTCTCCTGACCAGCTTATCGAACCTCCTTATGCCCAAAGGAATCATTCTCGACCTTAAGTTTGGTCTCAAGCCCTGCTCAACCTTCTTGGCCTTCTTCGCCTCATCAACTATCAGCTCCGGTGCATACCTCGATAGCTGAGCAAACCTAGTCTCATACTCTTGCACAGTCATGCTGCCCTGCTGTAGATTCAAGAATTCAGTTTCCTTCTTCTCCTGAATAACCAAGGGGAAGAAACGATCCCTGAATTCTTTCAGAAAGCCTCCCAAGTCATTTGCTGGTCCCCCAAAGTCTTCTTTACCGTTTGCCACCAAACACCAGTGTCCTTTTCCAACTGTATAGTGGCCAACTTTACTTTATTGGCTGTTAGAGTTTCCGAGACTTCGAAGATTGTCTCCATCTGTTTAATCCAATCATCAGCCTCATTTGGATCAGACTGCCCCTCAAACACTAGCAGCTTCATCCTCTTGAAGGACTCAATCTGCTTGATAGGATCAGCATTAACAAACCCTGGTCCAACCCCATGATTCTGATTCTAGTTCTGGTTCTGATTCTACCCCATAGTGCATTCAAAGTTTGATACACCTTGGCAAATTCGGCCTCGAGATCAATTCCTGTTCCTTGGGAACTTCCAGCCCCATCACCATTGTTGCCATTCCTGGTTCTGGGTCCAACCATTCTGAATACTACAAAATGAGGGAAAAGTTAGAGCACTACTACACGATTCATATTCACATCAATACCTCCGGGCAAAACTGCAACCATACCCCAAAAGTAAAAATATCATGTTTCAGTTCTATGTGATACTCTATAATGTCCACACCTAGGTACTCACACTCTAGTGTCCACACCTAGATTATTTTTATACCATGTTTATTATTACTATTGAAGCATGCTCTGATACCAATCTCTGTAGCGCCCCGAATTTCCAATATAATATCTTAGAAATATGTGGCACAATTTCCAGCATCAACTTCAAATGTAATATTAAACACAACCAAACACCAATAAAATTTTTCAACTTTCATTACATTAATCTTTACATAACACAGCAGAATACAATACACCTTGAATTACAATTTTCTTTTCTTTACAACACTTTCTTTTACAATTTACATAAGTCACTACATCATTTTAACTCAAGCATCCAAATTCCGAGCTATAAGAAATCACCTGTAAAATATGAGGCTAGAGATAATCCTAACCCCCAAAACTAAAGGGGTCAGCCATAACGGTGTGAGTGACATAAAAACAAACGACATAAGTAAAGCGTGGATTTATTAACAACAGGAAATAAATAGGAGTAAGTGAATATACAAAAATCACGAAACGCGAAAACACAACAAATGAAGATAGACTAAGTGTCAAGTGTAGAAAATAGGAAAACACATGCATGAAACCAAATCAAGAAAACACAAATTCTATATGCTGACTCTCTAATGCGTACTTGCCGGAGTCTATGCATTCCACTCTACATAGGTCCGGTGCAAGCCCTTAACGTCTCCACATTGTAGGGTTTAATCTCTCGCTATGCAACTAGTCCTAACACGATGACTACTACGAGATAAAGATAAACTGTGAATAATAGCCCATGCCCCGATAATTTCAGAGGTCAATCTCTATCCACAGATAATTTCGGAGACTTTCACTCACACCTGGAAATCTTCGAGAATACCTCACACCGCAAGCAATGACACCTCATCACACGAATACCACATGTGCGTCGCCTCGACCCCGATAATTCCGGAGATCAATCCCACACCACAAGTAATTCTGGAGACTATTTCACACATACCTAGATAATTCCGAGAATTATCTCACACCGCAAGCCATACTGAGGTCCATAACTCATGTTCTCGTTCATCATATCACCACTAGTGCCTGTCCTTATTATTTAGGTTATTTAATTACTTTACGAATTTCCTAGAGTTTGTGTACCCTACCGGACTTAACTCAACAACTGATTTACTAAAATACCTCAACAGGCCCAAACATAAATATCTCAACTGCCAGTATACTAAGGTCACACACACCCTCTAGAGACTCACACCCAAATATCCAAACCAATCTTCCAATATAAATTGCTCAGTTAAACCACTTGAACACATATGTTCAGTAGAAGATAAAATATAGATAGTAAGTTATAGATTACAAACATTTAGAGAATAACTCATTTAAAAGAACAATCAAAGATATAAAGATACATCAGTATCAGTCGACTATAGACAAGCGTAGGTCAACTGTCCAGAGAGAAAAATCCAATAACTTTGAAAAATAATTCTAAGTAGTATCAGTCAACTGTAAAAAGTCATCAGTCGACTGTCCAGAGTGAAAAATCCAATAACTTTGGAAAAATAATTCTAAGTAGTATCAGTCGACTGTAAAAAGTCATTAGACGACTGTCCAGAACGAAATTTCAATAAAACTAAGGAACACAGCAGCCAGGTCGCGACGGTCAACTATAAAGTCACACCGGTCGACTGTCGACCTGCAGACTGTAGATTTTTGGTTGTGCATATTTCAACTGATACGTAGTTTTACTTTATAAAAACGATTTCTACAAAAAGCATATTTCTTATATGATCAAATACAACTTGTAGGATATATAATAGTCCATAAAAACTAAATCAAAACTACTTGAATTTATAAAAATAGTGACCTGTTGATTTCTTTCAAATAAAACATGAATTGTGCACATAATCAAAATAGAGTTTCTAAAAATTTAATTATTCATTGAAATAGCTCTGTATTCAGATCCAAACCATATCAATACCACAATCTCAAAAAGATCCCCAATTTGGATATATTTTCTCAAACTCAACTCGATCCCAAATTTCGATTTACGAGAGATGATCTCTTGATTCTTAAACTCTTCCTCAAATTTCTCAAAACTGATTCACCATTATAACTCACAATCATAATCAATTTATAACATTACCATATCAAGTTTCATTCAACCAACACTTAAAAGTGATAAAAAATTTATCTTTATTAGATTTATGCATGAAATCCACCATATTCAATCAATCCAACATTAATCCAAAAGAAATAGCCTACCCATGATCTCCAAATAGGTTATTCATTAACCTCGAATTACCCACATGCAATTTTACCCATAAACAACTAGTGTTTCACAAGATCCAATTTTAATTCATCAATCCATCCAATCCATTATGTACATATTCATACTCAAATCCTAACATGCTTTCTGGTAGGTAAAATACCACATACAACATTCCAAGGACAAAAAAAACAACTTATATCACTCACATACAACATACGCAAAACCAAATAAAACAAAATAAGTTACTCACCTCAATGAAGAAATCCAATCGAATTAATGAAGAATAAGAAAGCCCTTCTTTTGCGAAATCCAAGATCACCTCCTTAAATCTCCAAGAAAATAAAAATAATAAAACCTTTGCGTTGTGCAGCGAAAGACGACTGCACTCCATTCTTTTAAATAGGCCGGAATTGGGAGAATTAGGGTTTTGAACGTATTTGCAAAATAATCCTTTTAAAATAGAACTTTACATAAATAGATCCCTATACTTGGAAGCTTGATAAAACCAATTAAATTGAGATTTAAAAAAAAAAACAAAATAAACACTTTATTTCCAGCCGGCACTGTTTGAAAAGTCCAGAAAGCCGTTTTCCACTATCAACTCTCAAAATGACAATTTTTGCAAAAAGATCCTTATTTTCGTAATATTTGCAAATAGGTCCAATAAATATCAGAAAAATCTTTAAAAATTACAAATAAATCTCAAATAATAAATAATGATTTTCCAAAAAATAATTTTGCCTTTTGAACTTCCCAAAAAATATTTGCACGTATTTTGCACGTGTAAAAAGATAAATCTTCAGAAAAATATTTATTAAATCTCCAAAAATCATTTTAATTCATTTATAAATGTTTAAAAGAATTTTTTAAAATACGAGGTACTACAGGCAGGGTCTCTGTTACGCTCGAAAGAGCCTGTAATAGGACCCCCTCTGTGGGCCCGTTCTCTGTGAGGTGGCAACGCGGGCCGATGATGACTATGCTCTCGCCCAATCCGCTGTCAATGCGCACTACGATGTGCACACGCGGGGGAACGAGATCGTCTGAGCCTCCGGCTAGCCACATCGGGGGGTTTGATCAACACTGTAGGGTGGACAGAAGGGTGGGTCGTAGCTGTTGTGGCATAGGCAAGGGAAGTTACAGGGGGAGGCAGAGAAGGTTGAGAAGGTGAAGGTGGTTGGTTGATGGCATGTGGGGGTGGTGGGGGGATGGGGGCTACGGGGGCTGTGTGCAGGTGTGTCTGGCGGACTGGTGTGTCTAATTTTTATATAAATATTTGTACTCATTTACTTATAAAAATTTCTTGTATTCGTCTATATTGTTTATAATTTATCTTATTTCCCTAGATTTCAATTAATTAATTATTTTTGAAAGAATAGATTTTTGATGCAAAATGTAAAGATTTTTAGTAAAAATCAACAAACAAAACAAGCAGAACGATTTATTAATTTTTATTGATTTGTTGAATTTTAAATTTTACAATTTGGCCTTATAAAAAGCAAATATAAATTTTATTTGCTAATTGAGCTGAAAGTGCAATAAATTTTTTTAAAATGGTTTAAATAAGCTAATATGATTTTTAGTTAGCTTAATTAATTTTAAACTAACTAATTTTATTTTTATTTTTATTTTTAAATCCTAATTAATAATTTTATTTTGTGTGTGCAGCACGTGTTTGAAGAAAAAGAAAGAGAAGAAAAAGGAGCAAGAAATAAAGAGCAAATCATACAAGGAAATAAATAGATGAAGAAGAGAGGTTTTTCTGCAAAAATAAACCCTAAATCTCTCTTCCGTGCTCTATAAATATAACTCAAGGAGAAGCTACAAAGATACGCTTAACGAAGGGGAAGAGCGACGGCTAACCCCAATTAATAAAAAAAAAAGAAAAAAAATATATTTAAGAAAGTAAGGGACGAAAGAGACAGGGAGAGAGAGAGCATGAAGACCTGGGCGACACAGAAAGAAGAGAGGGACAGCAGGTGCAAGGGGCTCGGGTGACGTCAGCAGCGCTAACGTGGCACGGAAAACGAAAGGCTGAAGTGGACAGCAACCCGAAATCCCGATTCCTCTTTCCTCCTCTGTTCGACTGCCAACCTGGACCAGAAGCGCCGCCAGTTGCCGCGTCCCTTCGCTCTGCCTCCTGCGACGCCGACCACCGTCGTCGATGTCAGATCCGAGCCCCCTTTTGCTGCCATTGATGCTCTTTGCTGTGTTGCTCTCTTGCTGTTTTTGCTGTTAATTGTTAAGTTCTCCTGTTCTCTTGTTGTTATTGCTCTTGGATTCTATTGCACATGTATTGCACGTGTTATTGTGTGTTCGTGGGTTCGTTGCTTCGAGATTTTTATCTCGTTATTCTTGGTATTCGTTTTCACCGTCTAACACGCTAGTAACTTGTATTAAATTCCTTTGCATATACAAGTACAAAATACCGCTTGTAGTGTAGTTGAATTCTAGAGACAATTCGTGTATGAAACCCCCCATTGATATTATCTCCATAGTTGCCTCACGACATATATGGCATGAATTAACCTAGGGTTGACCACTTTTGATGTATATGTTCATGCTATCTTGAGATATCTGTGTTTGATGTGTTATTCGTGTTGTACTTGTCGAATACTTGTAAAATATCCTATACCATGTTGCTTGGACATCTAGTACACCATATTCCATGTTATCATCTTATTGTTTCTCTATTGTTATTATCGTTTATCTCATGTCTCTAGATTGCATATTGTATTGTTGCTTTAATAAAATAATTAACAAGCTGGGGTTTAAGAGATTGACTAGAGTAGTTAATGATATAGGGACTGTACTCGTATGATGGCCCATGTTATTATTGATATCATCATTGTGTAAGAAATTGCACATTGGCCCGTGTTATTATTGATATCGTCATTGTGTGAGAAATTACACCTTGGCCTGTGTTATTATTGATATCGTCATTGTGTAAGAGATTGCACCTTGACCCGTGTTATATTGTTATTGTCATCATACCCAGTACATAAACTATAGAGTCTACCACTATAGTCTAAACGAAATTGATTGTATGCATCGAACCTGTGGTACGACACACATGAGACACAGTAGAACGTGCATTAGTTAGGAGTTAAAATGATTAATAAACTTAAGGATTAACACAACATCGACATTCCATATTGTTTATCATTGTTCCTATTGATATTGAATATTACATGATACGTGTTCACTCGACACTTATTGCATGCTACTTACACTTGTTTATCTTGCCACGCTAGTTGTTATATTTCGTTATCATGTCTTTTCCATGCTATTTGTTTATCATTCCCATGTACTTGTAACCTGCACTACAAGCAGCCCGTAACTTGCATTGACGGGCGTTTTGTTTTCTTTTTCTCTTCCTGTGATTTATTAAATTGCAGATTTTGGAGAACAGTTGCCTGCTAGAGTCGAAGAATAAACAGTCAGAAGACTACTGCTTTCTAATTGCTTATTGCTTTAATAAACTTAATGTATTGAGATTGGTTATTATTTTGGATTGGATTATTATTGTTTTGGGCTTATGTCCCGAATATTGTTATTTGTTTCCAGACGTTAGGTTATCATTGTATTTGGATATTTTAATTGCTTAATTCTAAGTATTATTGTTCATGAGATTATTATTATTGCATGCGCAATTATTCTGTATTATTTATATTGTTGAGTTGATCGGATAAACAGCTTATGGATGACGTCAGTCATTCGCTGGGCCAATGTTACGTGCTCGTATTCCGTATTTTTGGGAAGCGAAGCATGACAAGTAGTGAGAAAGGGGAAATCACAGATGAAGTTGTTACATACTACAATTACATTAATTGCATGACAAATACGATTGGGTTGAGAATTATGAATGAATAATTGCACTGGAAAAAGTGGGTATGCTTGGTTTTACTTTATTTGCTATTGCTTATATTTTTAATTGAAATTTTGATGCTTGCATGATGAGATCTCTTAGTGTGATGGGGTGAGCTTATTATTGATTATTATTCCGTTATTCATAATTTTACTTTTTGCTCGAGTACAAGCAAAATCTTAAGTTTGGGGGTGTTTGATGTGTCTAATTTTTATATAAATATTTGTACTCATTTACCTATAAAAATTTCTTGTATTCGTCTATATTGTTTATAATTTATCTTATTTCCATATATTTCAATTAATTATTTATTTTTTAAGGAATAATATTTTTGATGCAAAATGTGGTAATTGATGCAAAATGTGGTAAAAATCAACAAACAAAACAAGCAGAATGATTTATTAATTTTTATTGATTTGTTGAATTTTAAATTTTACAATTTGGCCTTATAAAAAGAAAAATATAAATTTTATTTGCTAATTGAGCTGAAAGTGCAATAAACATTTTTAAAATTGTTTAAATAAGCTAATATGATTTTTAGTTAGTTTAATTAATTTTAAACTAACTAATTTTATTTATATTTTTATTTTTAAATCCTAATTACTAATTTATTTTTTGTGTGCAGTACGTGTTTGAAGAAAAAGAAAGAGAAGAAAAAGGAGCAAGAAATAAATAGCAAATCATACAAGGAAATAAATAAATGAAGAAGAGAAATTTTTCTGCAAAAATAAACCTTAAATCTCTCTTCCGTGCTCTATAAATACAACTCAAGGAGAAGCTACAAAGATACACTTAACGAAGGGGAAGAACGACGGCTAACCCAAATTAATAAAAAAAAAGAAAAAAAAAATATTTAAGAAAGTAAGGGACGAAAGAGACAGGGAGAGAGAGAGCGTGAAGACCTGGGCGACACAGAAAGAGAAGAGGGACATCAGGTGCAAGGGGCTCGGGTGATGTCAGCAGCGCTGACGTGGCGCGAAAAACGACAGGCTGAAGTGGTTGTTGCTGGCACGCCGTTCGAGGACGCGCTGACGTCAGCAAGTCACACAGAGTTCGACAGCAGACCAAGTGCTCCTCTGTTGCATTGCTGACTGGAACGTGAGTTGGTTTCGACACGGAGTTCGAGGCATTCGGTTTACAATTTCTTTGAAAAAAAACAGTCCCTTTTGTATCTCTTTTCTTTCTTCTAATTTTATTATGTAATCCAAAATAATATTTGTTAGTTGCAATCTTATTATGAACTGAATTTTATTTTTCTAGGGCTTTGATGTAGCCTAATTTTGAGAACACAATTTTAATTCCATATTATTTTTCTATTTTTTCATGGTTGTGTATTTGATTTTTGTTCTTAATGCTTACAATTGGTTGACCGACTTTTGTATAATTTATTGGATCAGAGAGAGACCGAGAGGTAATTTGTGATTTAGAACTATGGAATTTAACACCAATGATTGAGCGAAATTAGAGATGATTTACTACGATCGATGTGACCGTGAAGAAATCCACAGAACTTAATGAGTATTCAATTAATTAAATTTGTGCATGAACTATGACAAACTATTAGTTGGAGATATTTTTGATGTTGTTCGAACGAAAACATTGAATACTTAGGAAATTTTGGTCTACAACTTGGAAAAATAAATTCTTTATTCATATGGAGTTATAAATTGTGTGGGATTAACTAGGTGTAATCAAAAGTCCTAAAATTAATTTTGTAATTAATAAACAATATAAATTCATATTCTGTCTCTTTTCATTAATTTAGTTAATTATTTAGATTGGTTTAATTTAGTTGTTTTCTTTATTAAATTTCGATTTTCTAAATAGTAATTAATATAGTAATTTCGGTACTCAATAAAATAATTAGTTCTTGTGGGTTCGACACTCTTTTCACTTAACTATACTACTTGTTGAGATTTTGTACACTTGTAAAAATTCACATCACGGATTCTCTCGTTGGGCCCGCAGCCACTCATCTCGAGCTCCGACAACTCCATATGATCGCTACAGTTGATGACCTGATCTATCGTGAGAAGACTGACATTTGCGAAAAATAAAACTAAGGATAATATTGAAATAGCATTCTTCGTCTTGAAATGAAGAAAAAATCGCTCACCCATCTTGAACGTTGACCTGGGAAAGGTCATATTCAAGAAGCACATGCATACCGAATCAAAATGACTTTCAGAACAACTGTCCTCAAAACAACCTCCACCTTTTTGGTCTAATACTTAGAGCTAAAGACTTTGAAAACTTCTTCTCATGAAAATGATTTTTTATACTTCTTGTACTCATCAAGATCTTAATAGTTGATCTTAATGACTTGAAGGCCTCTTTTCCTCAAATCTGACGTCCATATAGTCTTGTACTCATCAAGATCCTAATAGTTGATTTTAATGACTTCAAAGACTTCTTTTCCTCAAATCTGACTTCCATATACATTATATATACTAGTATTTTTCATTTCAGATAAAGAGTTGGAGTTAAACGTGCAATACACGTTAGTCAACAGTAATTAGCAAGCACAATTAATACCTTAATTTTAAAAAAAACAGAGTTGAATGGGCAATACGCGTATTTTTTAAAAATTCAGAAGGTAAAACTTAGATGTGTACATGTGATACACGTATTGAAAAATAGATATGGAGTTGCGCGTGCGATGCACATATTTGTTTGGTGACAAAAGTGGTGTTTCTTTTGTGACAAAAAAATATTAAAATTTGTTTATTTGTGACATACTATTCCATTAAATAGTAAGTAAATATATTATATTATATTATAGATAGATAGATGAATAGTAATTTACACTTATAATGCATGTTTAATACACAAAAAAATCAAAGTAAAAAATCTGACATAGTGAGGACTCAAACCTGAGACTTCCTTCATATTAGTTATGCACGTGCGATGCACGTATTGGTAGATTGACAAATGATACTAAGACCTTCTCCCATTATAATATTAGAGATATATATAAATATACTAGTTTAAATTTACGGTGGTGCATATGAATGTTGAATAATTTAACTATTCTAATTAACAAGTTAGATAGACAAAACATACTTGCTGATATGGCTAAAAATAGAACCAAATCAGGACCGTTCAAATGGGGCATGAATCTTGAAGCTCCCAGGGGTAAAACGGTAATTTCCAACACAAATGGGTCCGAAATGGGAACTGCATTATTTCCAAGCCCAATAACCCAAAAACGAGTTTGTCCTACTAGGTAAGGGTTACGGTCCATTACAAACCAGCCCAGATTATTTGAAGAGTAATTCAAATTCATGATTATCCTTAAGAGGCGGTTTAAACTAAATCCCTTATCATAAAATGATTTAAACTCTACATCTTATCCAAAAACACCGGGACATAGAGATAAATGCTTATCTTTAAACTGGCTCTAAAGGCGACTATAAATACCCCTCCCCTCCCCAACCATAAAAAGGTAGTCAATTTTTGTTTTAACAAATCGCTCTTTCATAATCTTCATGATTACTGACTTGAGCGTCGGAGGGTTCATCGCCGGGATCGATCCCGGTGTATCGAACTTTTTGCAAGTCAACGGAAGCGGCGAAAAATAGTCAAACACCGGCCAGAAGTCAACAAGTTTGCCTTTTTTTCTCAAAAGAATCCACAAATCATCTGTTTGCTCTCACACCAACATTAGCAGCAACAGATTGACGCCGTCTATGGGAACAGAAAAAGCAATCTAGTCACACATCACCGATAAAGGCAGTTTCCAAGCCATGCCTCCGAAAGAAAAAAGAAAAGCAACGGCTTCTAGCCGAAGAGCCACTCCCCTTCCTCCCCCTCCTCCACTCCATGATGTTCTTCTTCAACTCGACCAACAAGTTCAGCAACCGCAGCCTGAACAGTCCCTTTCACAACAGCTTCCTCCTCAGCAGGCCCCTTGAGGATCTCGGGGGGCTGCCCTGGGGGGCTCTCGTCGAAGTCGTCCAAAGCAACACCCTCTTCATGACCACATCTCCGTCAACAATCCTTCACCTGACTCTATGGCTTCTCAAAGCCCTCCCGGGCAGGATCTCTGTCAAGTAATTGTTAACCGTCAGCATGGGGTCGACCTCCGAACTCGCTTGAATGAAAGGCGACCCCTTGAAGAAGTCCCTCAACCCGAGCGCCAAAGGGGCCCTAGAGTCTGGCTCCCCCGCAGGCCGAGGCCTAGAAGAACCTCCTCCGCGAGGAGGCAAAGAGAGTTCCCTCCACATCGTTGGCGGATAAGTCATACTCCAATAAGCCAAGCCACACCTAGGGACCGCCGAGCTGGAGGGACACCAGTCATTCAGGCCGAGTTGTAGAACTTCAAAGAAGATATCCTGTGAGCTCTTAATATTGCCACGAGTCAGGATCAGCGTGCGCCTAGCCCTCGCCATACCGCCACTCATGAAAGAGTCCAATGGGGGGAGAATCAAACTTCTCCCGAAAGGCCTTCATCCGAGAGGTGAGTTCGGTCCAGAATTTTCCCCTGGCCAAGAACCCAAGGGTCTCGGTGACATTCTCAGACAAAGACCTGGAAGGCATCCGAACGCCCCACTGTGACGCACTCGTTATTAGTCTCCACATGGCCAACCACGAGCTGCGTCGAATCCTGGTCGACAATAACAGTTCCGTCAATATCCTTTTCCTGGAAGCCTTCCAAGACCTTAAACTTTCTCGAGATCGTCTCAAGCCTGCCGAATACACACTCCACGGGTTCTCTGGGGTTTCGGTCCCAATCGAAGGAATAGTCACTCTTATGTGACCGCAGGAAAAACCCCGACTACTCGGACAGAGGCAATAGACTTCATGGTCGTCGATGTGAAGGCCACTTACAATGTTATCCTGGGCCGACCAGGCCTAGCAGTACTTCATGTCGTACCCTTAGCCTTTCACATGAACGTGAAGTTTCCAACCTCTACAGGAGTAGGAAAGGTCAAAGGAACCCAAAAGACAGCTCGGAGGTGCTACACAACCACAGTGGGGGACTCGATCCTCCCAATTGAAGCGTTAGAGGTCCCCCCCAATGAAACAGTCAAGTCATTCCCGAACTAGTTAATGAACTCAAGGAGATCTCCCTCATTGGGGAAGGTGGACTTGGAATATTGGGCGTCAAATGGAGTACCACGAGGGTGCCTAACACCCTCTCGTAGAAAATAGGCTTTCAGTTTTCAATAAGGCCACCACTAGCGATATGGCCAAAGCATGTAATAAAAGCTCGCACCATTAAAGTAGCCATTTAGTTTGTTTTTAAAAAAAACTTGGCTTTTTCTATTGAAAATTATTGCATTTGCCTCATTTCTATCTCTCTGAGTCACATCTACAACTCGTTAAACGGTAAGTTCAGAGTCCAACCTTTCCTACAAGGCTGCTCCCACAACTTACTAGGCTCAAAAAACGAGTTTGGAGTCCAACACTTGGTTCGACGCCGCTTTAGCCGCTTGTAAACAAGCAAGTGCGAAGCAGCTCACCATTCGGAATTGCTCCTACAACTCGTTAACCCCCTTAAACAACAAGTTTAGAGTCCAACACTTGGTTCAACAGCGCTTTAGTCGCTTGCGAACAAGCAAACGTGGAGTGGCTCACCATTCGGAAGTGTTCCTACAACTCGTTGGAGAATCTTAAACAGCTAGTTCGGAGTTCAGAATCATCGTTAGAAACCACCCATACAACTTGCAAGTATCCGGGCTCGGGGCTCGAAAATGACCATTCAAACACTCCTACAACTGGCGATAATATAAGTACAAGCTATCCAATCCTCCACGAAACTTGCCTCCGAGCGACCCTCTTCCTCCAAACAAATTCAGAGCTCAACTCTTCCCTAGAGGTGCTCCTCAAAATCGCCTCCCGAACGGCCCTCTCCTAGAGCCTGGTGAGGCTCTTCGCTCCGCTCGCCTCCCAAGTGGCCTTCTTCCAAAATGAGTTCGGTGCTCAACTCTCCCCTAGAGTTGCTCCTCAAACTCGAATCCCGAACGGCTCTCTCCTAGAGCTTGGCGATGCTCCTCCTCCCGCTTACCTCCTAAGTAGACTTCTTCCAAGAGAGTTCAGAGCCTAGCTCGTCTAGATATGCTCCCTAAACTTGCCTCTAAGAATGGATCTCCTCGAGAGTCATACAAAGCTCTTATCAACTTCATGAAGGCAAAGATGTTGCGGAACTATTTTGACAATAAAAAAGGATAATTCTTCAGCTGACTTCTGAAGAGAAATTGTAGACCTTCAAGTTTTCTTCGAAATGAGTGGTCAGACGCCCCGATCAGACATCTGTAGCACCAAGAAAGTGGGTTACAATACAGATGCGCCGTGCTAATAAAAAGTTGACCGAGTCAACAATCAATGGTTAAAGCGCTATGTGCCAGCACGCCGAAGCCTCCCTGGCCCTTGGCAGCACTCCCGAGCAATCTTGTCACCGATGTCGAAACGAGAAAAAATAGCATTGACTGGTCAATGGTCAAAGGTCAAGCTCGCCACATGCCGCACTCTCGAAGTGTCTCTGGACCTCGGTAGCGCTCACCGAGCAAACCTGTCCCCGAACTGGAAAATAGAAAGAAAAAAACTCCTTCAAATTCGCACTCGATCATGATCGATGGCTTAGATTCGCCGAAAATAATAAAATTAGAGGATAACGGGTCGAGTTCGGACCCATTATGGACCCAAACCCACAGACCCGCACATCCTTCTTTTTCAAAACCGAAAAGTTGCATTTCTCCACCATCGCCAGCTCGACCTCACGTCGCCGAACTCCTCCCCTTCATGGGCTCCCCTCCTCTGTTGTCGAACTCCCCTTTACGATCTCCAACATCGAGCACCCCATGTAGAGCTCCAACTCCCTTCTCACCTCCAAGCTCGGCCTCAACCCTCCATCGTCGAACTCCCCATCACGAGCTCCAACGCCAAGCTCCCCTTGCCGAGCTCCAACTCCTTCAACTTTGTCGCCCTCACCTCCACTGTCGCTGAGCTCCAGCTCCTTCCTCGCCGAGCTCAACCTCACCTCCGTTCTCGCTGAGCTCCAACACCTCCATAGTCGCCGCAGCCGAGCTCCGTCGAGCTCCTCGCCGCCATAGTCGGGCTCCGTCGAGCTCCTTGCCACTACAGCCGAGCTCCTTCCTCGCCGAAGCTGCGAAGCGCGCTCAACGCAATCCGAGCGTTCTTGGAATCGACGTCAAAATGGGGGGAAAATCGCCTCCTCGCGATTCACACTTGATCATGATCAACGCCCTAATGGCGCCACATTTACAGGAAATTAATTAATTAATTAATTAATTAATTGAATTAGTTATTTCAAAAAAAATCCGCAAAATTAATTAAAATCGAAAAAAGTTAATTAAAAATTCTAAAAATAATAATTAATTTAGAAAATAATTTTAAAATTCTGAAAATAAAATTATTAAATTAGAATAATTAATTAAAATTTTTGAAAATTAATTATTTAAGTTCGAAAATTGAATAAAAAATACAAAAATGATTAAAAATTGGAAAAAATTCAAAAAAAACTGGAAAAATCACTAAAAATCCAGAAAATTCTAAAAATAATTTTGGGTATTTTACAAGTTCAGAATAGCACCGTTACACTTCGAGCAAGATCCAAACTTCCCCGTGAACTCCAATAAATTCTATAAGCCATTGAAAACGGGCAAACTACTCCTCAAAGGCTGTAAAAATCAGTCTTCAGGAGTGAAGGGCTTGTGATATGGCTAAAAATAGGGCCAAATCGGGACCATTCAAATCGGGCACGAATCTTGAAACTCCTTGGGGTAAAACGATAATTTCCACCACAAACGGGTCCAAAATGAGAACTGGGTCTTTTCCAAGCCCAATATCCCAAAAACGAGTCTGTCCTACTAGGTTATGGTTACAGCCCATTGCAAACCAGTCCTGGTCATTTGAAGAGTAATTCAAATTCATGATTATCCTTAAGAGGCAGTTTAAACTAAATCCCTTATCATGAAACGATTTAAACTCTACATCTTATCCAAAAACACCGTGACAGATATATAAATAATTATCTCTAAAATGTCTCTAAAGGCGACTATAAATATCCCTCTCCCCCCACCAAAGAAAGGTAATCAATATTATTTCCACAATTCTTTCTTTCATAATGTTCTAGATTACTGACTTGAGCGCCGGAGTGTTCCTCGCTGGGATCCATCCCGCTGTATCAAACTTTTTGCAGGTCGACGGTAGCGACGAGAAATAGTCAAACACCAGTCAGAAGTCAACATGTTTGCCTTATTTATTTCCAAAAGAATCCACAAATCATCTGTTTGCTCCCACACCAAAATTAATAACAACACTTGCATTTAGCACACCCATATTCTTCAAACTAATAAAACGATTTAGTCAATCATCTTAATAACTAAACCATGAATTTTAAAATTACTTCAACGACAATAAGCTCATCGAAATTAGATGTTAAAGCAGGTATCAAGAACACAAGTTTAATCAATTCTAGCACAATTCCAATCAAAACAAAGCACAAATAGATCAAAATTCGTACAATATAAGAAAGAGCTACATCTGTAATAGTTGAAATTTGCCATGCATAAGTACACGTGGCTTGGTGGACGTGCTAGTTGAACATTTTAACAATGTTTTATTTTTTTTAAAGAAAATCAATCAAATGAATATATAGTATGATCACTATATATTGATTATGGACACAAAGTACTTAAATTTTAATCTGAAAGACTCTAATATTATATACAGTCTTGAGTAAATACAAAATAACTTGTAAATAATTGTCTCATCTAAAATTTAAAAGATATAAAAAAATGATATTGAAAAAAAAAATAGTAAATCCTAAACTTAAATCAACGTATTTTTCATAAGATCAGTCATCATTTTCCGAATAATACTCCAGTCCAGGTGTCATCAACTTAAGTTCTAGAAAATTATTCCACATTCCTTACAAACAATAGTTGAAAGACCGTGGTGGTAGTTCTATTAGGTTTAGGCATAAAAAAGATCTAGTATATTATTTATAAAATACATGTTTTACAAATATCATTTATTTAAGAATATCTCCAAGAATCCATATTAAAGGTTCATGAATTGGTTAGAAAATCTAACTCATACAACCTATATTATTTTTTTTAGAGACATGAATTAAAGCAATCATTTTCTAACCACATTCAACTTTGAATTTTCATGATTAATTAGTTATGTAATAAAAGAAAACCCTGCAAACATCATCCCGAAAATTTTTACAAACAAAGTTGAGCAATAAATGTAGGTTGTGATTTTTTTAAAGACATGTAAAAGCTAAAGCTGTTTCTACAAAATTTACCCTAAAAGCCCCTTGAAAAAGACTTCCATTCACTTAAATTTCAATGACCAACTCATCATTCACTACTTTAATAACTCAGCATACATTCACCATTATCCATATGATTTCATCAACAAAATAATTGTTAGACCACAATTTAGTGGTACTTTTTACCAAAACAATTACATATATAACAGATTAAGACCTTACATTAAATAATATAAAAAAGATTCTGACATCTAAAAAGACTTCCATTCACATAAATTTCAATTACCAACTCATCATTCACTACTTTAAATAACTCATAGCAAACATTCACCACTATCCATATGATTTCATCAACAAAATAATTGTTAAGAGCACAATTTAGTGGTACTTTTAAACAAAACAATTACATAATAGATTAAGGTCTTACATCAAATAATAAAAGAGATTCTGACATATCGTTAATAAAGGTAATACTTGTATGGCCACAATCTATGTTTAGCAATTATCAACATCTATCCTTCATCTTTGCTTCCTTGATAACTTCGTTTGTATTTACATATACATTTTACACGCTCATGCTACAACAAGAACTATGTATAAACATTCAATCCCCGAGAAAACCGTTCGGGGAAATGAATGTAACAAGCTTCAAGATATCAATTTACAGTATAGAAGAGTACGATAAATGGAACTTCGTAGAATAGGTAAATAACCATGTGACACAAATTGAGTTGTCACTTGCAAATAACTAGAGCATTGAAGCCACAGAGGAAAGATAATAATTAGCATTCCTAATAAGCATCAGAGAGAGACAAAGTAGAAATTCAAAGTATTGCAATTATAGCCTATACATAGAGAGGGGAATAATTTTTTGAAACACTAACAATGATAAGATCTCAGGAAGAACAAAATCAAGACATCATTGTTCATTTAATGACCAATTCTAATCTCTCAGATGATAATAAAATCAATATCATCAGGTTCAGTACTCCCCTCCGAAATTCCAACACATTCAGTTGGACATCTCATTTCAAAATACATTCATTAAGCAAACTTATACATGGAAACTCTTGTTTATCCTAGATACCAAGCCAAGATCTATATAAAATCAATCTATATATGTATATATGCACCAAGAACAAATAAATACTGAAACTTAAGGGGAAGATATCAAACTGGATTCAGCTACTAGGTTCGGTTCGGGACTGGATCAGGTTGGTAAACAGGCCCAGGATCAGGTTGGGAACTCATAGTGATCAAACCAAAAATTAACAAAAAATCCAACTTAAATCAACAACAAAAACCATAACAAAATCTAAGCTATATTATAATCAAACATCCAAATTTCAAATCAAAACATTTATGAACTAAACATTTCAACTGTAAATCAACCTAACATGACATCAAAATCCAATCTTATCAAAATGCTAATTTGACCATTAGCTTCAAAGTACTGAACTCGAAATCACTCAAAATCGAACGCTGAAAAAAAATCAAATTTTGATCTGATCGATACCTGAGCAACAAAAATTAGATTGACTCGATTGAGCCTAAAATCCATTGAAATCAGTCGAATTTTGACCCCAAACATCAAAATTTGAGAACAAACCCTAAAATTAACCTAATTCAGAAAAGCGAGTTCAGAATAGGAGATTACCTGTGAGAAAGCATAGATCTTGATTTGTGAGAGATGATTTGGATTGGGGGGAAAGGAGTGATTCCGTCTTTTTAAGGAGATCGAAAGATTGTGGATTTTCGATTTTAGAACTAATGGAAATTTGGGGATTTTTCGTATGATGTGTCCACTAACAACAAAAAAGTCCCATAAACTTCTAAATCACCAAGAAACTCAATAAACTAATGGGCTATAAGATATTAATTTTATACACTAAAATTGTGACAAGATATATAAAAGGAGAAAAAATGTCGATCCAACAACTAAGTGACGAAGCTTACAATACCATGAGCAATTTACTGATCAATAAATAAACCATTAACTTAACCTCATCCGTTAAGTTAGAATTCTTGAATTACATTTCTACCTTTACCCTTTCATAATTAAATCTTCTTCTTTCTCCCCTTCCTTCATTCTTTTTTCTCCATTCACAAAGAAGAGGGGAAGATGCTTTAGCTCCAGAATTATTACTGAATAAAGAAAATCCATGTGCATGTTTTAATCTACTCTTTCCTTTCACATGAAATTATTCCATTTATTGGCGTGACTTGAAATTTTTTTGCTGTATGGACGTTTACATAGGTGTACTTGAGATTGGTTTTAAGCCACCAACCTAACCATGCTTTAGATCATACTGTGCTACATAAAATGAAACATCAAATATATATAGTGTTTTCTATGTAATTTATGAACAAAGTGGGTAGCATAAAATGATTCAAATGAAATCTAACAAAACAACAATTAGTAGATACGAGTTTCTGATTGCTCAGTTACCTCTCTTTAAGAAAAGAGTTTCTTTCGATTGTTATGGTACTCCGTCGCTTCATATGGTAGTTTTATTCTACACCGGCAAAAATTGAATTAAAATATACTTCATATCTTTCTTTCCTTATTGATAATTTTTTTTGTTTTATTTAAAAATATAATTTTACATTCGAATGATTGTTAATATCTTTAACAATCTACTGAATTATCTTTCTCTTCCGTGTTGGAAATTTATTTGTAAAAGTCACTTATCAATGATGAGGCTTATATTACAATGTATTAGCTGCTGATTCTGTGAAATAAATGTTGAAGATTTTAGTTTTTCACTTTTGCTGTAACTTGATAAAAGCAGTTCGTCTGTGAAATTGAATTGTTCCCGAAAAACCATCAATCAGATTCAAATGAAAAAATGCTATAGATAGAAAGGCTCAATTGCTCAAAAAAAAGATGTGCAACCGGTATATCATAAGAACAACACAAATTAGCTTCCGGTAAATGTTTAAATGATAGTAAGTATTAGTATGTAATGTATATCGCCTATTGTTCGCTAGATTTACTGTTAAAGTTTACATGTTAGAAAGCATACGACAAAAACTGAAGAAGAAAAAAAAAAATCAATGCAGGTTCAAAAGGTAGCGGACCTCATTCAGCTTGCAGCTTCCGGGGGCAAGAACAGTGTTCTAAATGGCGTCCGCCTCGGACGCCTAGGTGGCGCCTAGGCGCTCAAAAAGAGGAGAACGAACCGCATATGCAATAGGCAGTACTCTAGGCGTTGAGATGGCAGTTAGGCGTACAAGGCGTCAATATGGCGGTGCCTAGGCGGCCGAGGCGGACCAGGCGGCGCCTAAGCGGCCGAGGCGGATCAGGCGGCTGACAGATTTTTTTTTGTGATTTTTTTTTTCAAATTCTTTAAAATAGTCTCTTCATCTTCAACAGAAAAAAGCCTCTTCATCTTCAACAGTAAAAAGCATCTTCATCTTTACATTACGGTGTTACTAGTTCACGTTATATTTGAAATTTTATATGACTGATTATTGTTTATGTCATTATGAATCTAAAGTTTACACCATAATCGTTATTAAACTTCTAAAATCATTCTGGCCTAGCATCACTTGTGAATTGTGATGCATTTAATCCCATGGCCTAGCCATTTTCTTCAGGAAGATTAGTTGTCCTTGATCGCAATAACTCCAATAAATTGTTTGTTTCATCCATGCAACCTCCATTGTCAAGATTAAGAATCATTCAATCATATTAGGATAAAGATTAAAGAGTTCACAAAATGATTTAAACTACAAGCACCAAAGTTCCAACTTCACAAAAAGATTTAGATTACAAGCAAAAATAGAGAAATGTAACTTTTAAAAGGTTAATTTATTAATATTTTAAAAATAAAAACAAAACGCCTAGGTGCTGCCTAGGCGTCCTAGGCGGTAGGCGGTCCTTGGCCGAACCGCCACCGCCTGACGCCGTTTACAACCTTGGGCAAGAATAACTTCTCCAACGGAAAGAGTAGCAGAGACAGTAAAGTTGAAACAAAGAAGAACAACGGACGAATCTGTTGTGCGGAATAAGAAATCAAACCAACAATCAAACCAACGCGGAAACAAAGAGAGAACCAGCGAGAGAAAAACAGAAAAACAAGCAACACAAGAACACAAGATTTACGTGGTTCGGCAAAACGATGCCTACATCCACAAGGGGCGGTTGGGGTTTCTTTACTATGATCTCCAATGGGCAAACAAAGCCTTTACAAGAGATGACGGCTACAAAATCCGAATTAGGTGTTACAATTTACAAAACCCTAACGGGTGTATTTATAGGGAAACTATTGGGCCTTTCGAATTGGGCCGAATCTGGATCCAAAACCTGCCGACAGTCGACTGGTCTTCATACCAGTCGACTGATTCCTTCGGGACGGTCGACTGACTCCCACATACAGTCGACTGCTGCTGCTGTATACTCAGTCTTCGAAAACTCCTCTCTGGACAGTCGACTGCTCCTCCATCCAGTCGACTGAAGCTCTGAAACTTTCGAACACTGCAGATACCAAATACCAGAATCGAGCCATTATCCTACAATCTCCACCTTGGCGAGATCTTCCAAGTCAAGTATCCAACAATCTCCACCTTGGTGAAATTTTCCAAGTAGCCCAAGCAATCTCCACAAATACTCCAAAACAACTGCTCATCACCAAATGTAACATAAGAACCCAAACTCTACCTTAGTATGATATCACATACTAAACAAACCAATAGCAAAGTACTATCCCAACTGCCCATGCCAAATTATCAAACATGCAAAATATTAGCCAGGTTCATGCAATGCTTGAACTTGGCTGCCCCAACAACTTTGGTCAACATATCAGCAGGATTATCAGCTGTTCCAATCTTCACCAAATGAATATCACCATCCTTTATCAAATCACGCACAAAGTGATAACGAACATCAATATGTTTGGTCCTCGAATGATGAACTTGGTTCTTCGCTAAATGAATAGCACTCTGACTGTCACAGTGTACCTCCACCTTCTCCCGATGAATCCCCAAGCTCTTCAAAAGTCCATGTATCCAAATGGCTTCCTTCATGGCCTCAGCCACCGCCATGTATTCAGCCTCAGTAGTAGACAACGCTACAGTGGACTGCAAATTTGACCTCCAACTTATAGGTGCTCTAGCCATAGTAAACAAATAGCCTGTAGTAGACCGCCTCTTATCTAGATCACCTGCATAGTCAGAATCAACATATCCAACCAATAACCTGCTAATATTGTCATCCCTTTCAAATTTCAAACCCACATCTGTGGTGCCACTTATGTACCTCAAAACCCATTTAGCTGCTTGCCAATGCTCTTTGCCTGGATCATGCATATATCGACTAACCATACTCACCGCCTGAGAGATGTCTGGTCGAGTACAAACCATGGCATACATCAAACTGCCAACCACACTAGTGTAAGGTACATTCGCCATATACTGTCTCTCTTCATCTGTACTTGGAGACTGAGAAGCACTAATTCTGAAATGACTGGCTAAGGGTGTGCTAACTGGTTTAGTTTTCTCATCTATACCGAACCGTTTCAGCACCTTCAAAAGATATTGCTTCTGTGTCAAACTCACTACGCCCTTTGCTCTGTCTCTAGCTATCTCCATCCCAAGTATCTTCTTGGCTTCACCAAGATCCTTCATCTCGAATTCAGAACTCAACTGATTCTTCAAATTTTGAATCTCCTTAGCATTTTTAGAGGCAATTAACATATCATCCACATATAATAACAGATATATGAAAGAACCATCCTGCAATTTCCTGAAGTAGACACAATGATCAAACTCACTTCTGGAATATCTCTGCACCTTCATAAACTGGTCAAACCTCAAATACAACTGCCTTGGAGATTGCTTCAACCCATAGAGAGACTTCTTCAACCTGCAAACACAATTTTCCTTCCCAGCAATTTTGAACCCATCTGGCTGCGACATATAAATTTCTTCATCTAGATCCCCATGTAAGAACGCAGTCTTCACATCCATCTGTGTCAATTCAAGATCAAACTGTGCTACCAAAGCTAACAAAATCCGAATAGAAGGATGCTTCACAACTGGAGAGAACACTTCATTATAGTCAATACCTTCCTGTTGAGCATACCCCTTTGCAACTAGTCTAGCCTTGAACCGAACACTGCCTTTTGGACCTTCTTTCTTCGTATACACCCACTTGCAACCAATTGCTTTCTTCCCCTTTGGTAGTTGCACTAGATCCCAAGTCTTATTCTTATGAAGAGAGTTCATCTCTTCATCCATAGCAACTTTCCAATCTGCATTTTCAGAACTTCTAGTAGCTTCTTTGAAGTTGGAGGGAACTTCATCATCCACAATGGGAAGAGCAAATGCAACTGTATCTGTAAAACGAGACGGTCGTTTGATATCTCTTCTTTGCCTTCTTACTGCAATTGATTCTTCCTGCTGGATAGGAACTTCTTCATCATTCTCAGTATCAACCACATCATCTTCATCTTGGACAGGAACAGGATTTTCAACTGACAACTTTTCTAACTCCACCTGTTGGAGAACTCTCCTACCAGTCGACTGGTTATTGCCAACAGTCGACTGTCCCGAGCTCCCACTCTTCTGCTGTTCTGGACCACCAGTCGACTGCTCCTGTACATCAGTCGACTGTCCCGAGATTCTGCTACTCACCTGTTGGAGAACTGTCCCACTCTTCTGCTGCTCACCAGTCGACTGTCCCATACCACCAGTCGACTGTCCCGAGCTAATCATGCTGGTCTCATCAAAAGTCACATCCCTGCTGATTACTAACTTCTTCTGTTCTGGACACCACAACCTGTAACCTTTGACACCAGTACTAAAACCAACAAATATAGCCTTTTTGGCTCTTGCATCAAGTTTAGTTTCAGTTACATGAAAATAAGCAGGACAACCAAATATATGCAAAAAACTATAATCAGATGCAGGTTTACCACTCCATACCTCAATAGGCGTCATGCCTTCAAGTGCTGCTGATGGTAAACGGTTGACAATGTGGCTTGCATATATAACAGCTTCTGCCCAAAATGTCTTCTTCAATCCAGACTGTGCTAACATACATCTCACCTTCTCAAGTAAGGTTCTGTTCATCCTTTCTGCAACCCCATTTTACTGTGGAGTCTTCCTAACTGTGAAGTGCCTCTGGATCCCTTCATCTTCACACAATTTCAGAAACGGATCGTTCTTGTATTCCCCTCCATTATCTGACCTCAGAACCTTAATCTTCCTACCAGTCTGATTTTCAACTTTCTTCTTCCAACTTGTGAACAATGTCAAAACTTCATCTTTGTGCTTCATGGTATATACCCAAACTCGTCTGGAGTAATCATCAACAAACGTAACAAACCAGTGTCTTCCACTCATAGAAGGTGTCTGAGTAGGGCCCCAAACATCTGTGTGCACATAATCGAGGATACCCTTTGTCTGATGTACAGCTGTACCAAATTTCACCCTAGTTTGCTTACCCAAAACACAATGTTCACAAAATTCCAACTTGCACCCTTTAGCATCTTTAAGCAACCCTTGCTTCACAAGCCCCTGCAAGGCCTTTTCTCCTGCATGCCCGAGTCGCGTATGCCACAACCTAGTAGAGTCGGGAACAACCTGTTTAGGCTTCTCAGTTACACTGGCAGCCTGACCCAAATATGTTTTTCCCTGCAAGAAAAACAAGTTCCTCTTTCTTTGCCCTTTCATCACCACGAGTGATCCGCTAGTCACCTTCAGAATGCCACTTTCACTAGCAAATTTCAATCCACTGGCCTCCAAAGCACCAAGTGAAATTAAATTCTTCTTCAAATATGGAACATACCATACATCTGAAAGCTCTCTAATAAGACCATCGTGCATTAGCAATTCAATCTTCCCGATTCCTACCTTCTTACAAGGTGCATCATTTCCCATCAAAACTACACCACCATCCATATACTCCAAAGAAGTAAACCACTCCTTTTTCCAAGACATATGATAGGAGGCTGCTGTATCAAGAAACCATACTTCTTGATAAAGTGAGGGACTAGAAGCAAGTGAAAAAGAAAAATCCTCGCCACTTTCTAAATTATCAACAGTCACATTTGCAGTCGAATTTCCCTTATTTTGTAGCTTTGGACAATCCTTCTTCCAATGCCCCCTTTCATGACAGAAAGCACATTCATCTTTGGCCGGTATTTTCCTGTCCTTCGAAACTCCGCTCGATTTGGAACGAGATTTGTTTCCCTTTTTCCCAGATTTGGACTCAGATCTGGTCTCAGTCCTGCCCCTTACAATTAAAGCTTCAGAAGTTTCTCTATCAACCATTTTATCCCTTCTCCTAGTTTCATTATTCAACAAGGCATTTGCAACATCTTCATATTTCACAGTATCTTTTCCATATAATAAAGTAGTTGCTAAATGATCATAACTTTCAGGTAATGAATTCAACAGAATTAGGGCTTTATCTTTGATATGGCTAAAAATGGGGTTTAATCGGAACCGTCCAAATCGGGCGCGAATCTCAAGACCTGAGGGTAAAACGGTAATTTCACCCACAAAAGGACCAAAACGGATATTGGATCTGCCCTCCTAGGGCCCAATGATCCGCGAATAGATCCACCACCAAGAGGGTGCGGGTCTCCACCCGCTGCGTACCCGATCCATCAAGATAGAGTCAGGGTTCCTGATTAAATATAATCAACGGCCCTGATGAACGTCTATCTCTTCACGGGGGATTAGGGATTAAATTCCTTATCTGATTACGGGGAATATATATTGTCAGATTACCTTCCTCATCTGATTAGGGAGGACATTCCTTATCGAATCACGGGGATTACATTCCTAATCCGCTCCCCAAGACGCCTATAAATACCCCCCATCCATCTCCATTAAGAGGTAATCAACTCTTCACCAGTTTTTACGCTCTTTCATAATCTCTTTGATTACTGACTTGAGCGTCGGAGGGTGCGTCGCCGGGATCCCCCCCGGTGTCTCGCACTTTTTGCAGGTGCATGGCAGGAACGACGAACGAGGCCCGACGGAACAGGTACGCAGGTTTTCCTATTCAGTTTCCCCAAGAATTCACAAGTTCTATCTGTTTGCCCCCACACCAAATTTAGCGGCAACAGATTGGCGCCGTCTGTGGGAAACTAACGAATAGGGACCTCTCCTCTTCCCGGTGAACAGGTTCTCTCCTACCATGCCGCCTCGCAAAGTTAGATCTAGGGGCTCCAACCGAGCGCCCAACCCTGACCAGCAAGAAGTCCATCCTGATCCCGCTCAGCAACAAGGGCAACTCCCTCCTACCATGGAAGAGCCGCTTCAACAGAACCCCCCTCCTGATCCAAAGGGTCCTAACCCTCAGAAACAGCCTCTTCACCAAGAGAACCTCTCCATCCACAACGCCTCCAGTGCCTCCATGGCCTCCCATCATCCCCGAGCCTCTGGTCGCCACGATGCCCATCCCAAACGCCCGGAGGATAAGGACCTTCGTCGCCATCTGGACGAAAAGCGAGCTCGGGGAGAAGCCTCCCGCCAAGAGCGATCCCCCCGACACCGGGGACACAGGGGGTCCCCCGCCCGAAGAGGGAGAAAAGACTCCCCCGATCACTACCGAAGGAGGCACTCTCCAGCAGGTCGGCAGCAGCATCGGGACAATGAGGCACCCATCACCCGTGCCGAGTTCCAGCAATTCCAAGCAATGGTACAACAGGCCCTCAATCTCCGTCAGAATCCCAATGAGCCGAGGGCCCCCTCCCCTCCTCCGGTCCGGAGCCCTCGCCAACGTTCCCCTTCTCCTCGACCCGCTCCTACCAATTCCAGACGCACCCCAAGTCCTCGTCGTTCCCGAAGCTACCGTCGCCGCAGCCCTCGCTCCCCATCATACGAAGACGAGTCCCGTGGCTCGGCAGATCACCGCCGGAGAGATGACACCATGAACCGCCGCCTGAACGAGGTGGAAAAACTCTTGGGATAGATAAACCGAGAAGAAGAACTCAGGGGGAGGACCCTCCGTCCTAGCCGACCCCCGTTCTCCCGGACCATAGTGGATACTCCTGTTCCCTTCGGTTTCAAACCTCCCCAGTTCGAGAACTACACTGGGGAGACCGATCCAGTTGACCACATCGAAGGCTTTAAGACTTTGATGCTCCTCCATCAAGCGTCCGATGCCCTCCTCTGCAAAACATTCCCTGCAACTCTGAAAGGCCCGGCTCGAGAATGGTACTCTCGTCTTGCCCCGGCGTCAATATTCTCCTTCGAACAGTTCGAGACCCTGTTCATCACCCATTTCGTCAGCAGCCGAAGGACCGAGAAAACCAGCATCTCACTATTGCACCTCCGTCAGCAAAAGGGGGAAAAACTGAGGGACTACGTGAAGAGATTCACAGCCGAAGCTAGAACTATTGCCTCCCTCGACCAATCGGTCGCTACCGCAGCATTCCAATCCAACATTCTCAATTCCAACCTCCGCTCCTCCCTTGCCAAGAAACCCCCACATGACTTTTCCGACCTTCTTCTTCGCACCGAAAAGTACATTCGGGCCGAAGAGGCCGAGCGACCCCCCAACTGGGAAGCGCCCGCCTCCGGGCTCAAAAGGAAGGGGGCAGAAGAAGAAGGAGCCAAGAAGCTCCAGAAGGATAATGCCGGCCAGCGCCGACCTCCCCCTAGATTTGAGAAGTTCACTCCCCTCAACGCTAACCTCTCAGCCATCTTCATGGAGGTCGAAAAAGACGGGGTCTTGCCTCCAGCTCCCAAAATGAATACTCCCGCCAAGAGAAGAGATAAAGAGAAATGGTGCCGTTATCACCGGGACCACGGGCATGACACCAACGACTGCCGTGCTCTGAGGAACGAGATCGAAGCCCTTATCCAGAGGGGACAGCTGACGAAGTTTGTAAAAAAGGACCGAGCCGAGCCCCCTCTCCCGCCTCGGGGGGCTAACAAGCGTCCGGAAAGAGAAGAGACGCCAGACTTCGAGGAAGAGCGAGTCCTCCACCTCATCCATGGGGGTCCGATGGGAGGCTTCTCGAACTCCTCCCGAAAAGCGTTTATCAGAGAGGTCAATTCAGTCCGAACCATGCCTCCTCCCAAGGGCCTCGGAGTGCCA
This sequence comes from Hemerocallis citrina, assembly GCA_017893485.1. Classification (NCBI taxonomy): domain Eukaryota; kingdom Viridiplantae; phylum Streptophyta; class Magnoliopsida; order Asparagales; family Asphodelaceae; genus Hemerocallis; species Hemerocallis citrina. The sequence continues at coordinate 299,022,967 of CM030361.1, read as the reverse complement.
GTTACCTTCTCCGACGAAGATCTCGAGGGAGTCCGTATCCCGCATTGTGACGCTCTCGTCATCAGCCTCCACATGGCAAATTTCAAAGTGGAGAGGATCTTAGTCGACAACGGCAGCTCCGTCAACATCCTATTCCTCTCCGCTTTCAAAGGCCTAAAGCTCTCCAGAGACAGACTCAAACCCGCCGGTTACACTCTCTATGGGTTCACGGGGGTTCCGGTAACTATAGAAGGGGTGATCACCCTCGATGTAACTGCCGGACAAACCCCTACCACCAGAACGGAGCCAATGGACTTCATGGTAGTGGATGTTCCCGCTGCCTACAACGTCATTTTGGGCAGGCCCGGCCTCGCGGCTCTGGAAGCGGTTCCCTCGGCATATCATCTGAAGATGAAATTTCCCACCCGATCCGGGGTCGGAGAAGTAAGGGGAAATCAGGAGCAGGCCCGGAAATGCTACATGACTTCGACCCTTGGGCCCGTCCTCTCTTTAGAGACCCTGGAAATTCCCCAAGATTCCACAAGACCGACCTCCGAGCCAGCGGACGAATTGGAGGAGGTGCTCTTCTCCGAACAAGAGCCGACCCGCAAGTTCTTCGTAAGCAAGGCCCTCCCGTCCGCCCTATACTCAGATATTGTGGAATGCATCCGAGACAATCAAGACCTCTTCGCATGGTCCGCAGCTGACATGCCCGGTATCTCCGAAGAGCTCTTAGTCCACCGCTTGAGTGTTGATCCAGGGTCCAAACCGGTTCAGCAGAAGAGGCGTAAGTTCGCCCCCGAGCGACAGCTCGCTATTAAAGAAGAGGTAGATAAATTGCTGAAGGCCCGATTCATACAGGAGGTAAACTACCCTGAATGGTTATCGAACGTAGTAATGGTGAAGAAGTCCAACGGAACATGGAGAATTTGCATTGATTTCACCGACCTCAACAAAGCCTGTCCCAAAGATCCCTTCCCTCTACCGAGCATCGACACTCTGATTGACGCAACCTCGGGACATGAGCTTCTAAGCTTCATGGACGCTTTCTCGGGTTACAATCAGATAAGGATGTTCCCGCCAGATATCCCAAAGACGTCTTTTGTAACCGACCAAGGCCTTTATTGCTACAGGGTCATGCCATTCGGCCTAAAGAACGCAGGGGCAACATACCAGCGCCTCGTCAACAAAGTTTTTCAGGCTCAGATCGGCAGAAACATGGAAGTGTATGTCGATGACATGCTGGTGAAAAGCATCCGAGGTGCTGATCATGTGACCGACCTCCAAGAAGCATTTGATGTTTTAAGAAGGAACAATATGAGACTCAACCCGAACAAATGTGCGTTCGGCGTCTCATCAGGCAAGTTCCACGGCTTTATGGTTAGCCAACGAGGAATAGAGGCGAATCCGGAGAAGATCAAGGCCATACTGGACATGGCCCCCCCTAGAAATGTCAAAGAAGTTCAGAGGCTGACTGGTCGCTTAGCCGCCATAGGGCGCTTCCTGTCGAAGTCCGGGGAGAAGTGCCTCCCGTTCTTCAAAGCCCTCAGGGGGGCTAAAGGATTCGAGTGGGGGCAGCAGCAACAAGACTCCTTTGACCAGCTTAAAGCCTACCTCGTCAATCCCCCTCTCCTTAGCAAACCAATACCCGGCGAACCACTCTACCTCTACCTCGCGGCTTCCGAGCAGACGCTCAGTGCGGTCTTAGTCAGAGAAGAAGAAAGGGCTCAGAAGCCCATATACTACGTCAGCAAGGTGCTCTGGGATGCCGAACTTCGGTACCCGAAAATTGAGAAAATGGCGTATGCCCTGGTAATGGCCGCAAGAAAACTAAGACCCTACTTTCAGTCTCATTCGGTGGTCGTCCTTACCGACCAGCCACTGAAACAGATTCTTCACAAACCCGAGACTTCTGGTCGCCTCATGAAGTGGTCGATCGAGCTGAGCCAGCACGATATAACTTATCAGCCTCGGACTGCAATCAAGGCGCAGGCACTGGCCGAATTCATAGTTGAGACTACAATCCCCGAGTCTGGCCAAGCAGCAAAGGGACCCCCCGTCTGGTCGGTCTATGTTGACGGGTCCTCCTGTAATGAGGGTAGCGGGGCAGGAGTCATCCTGGCAGGACCAGATGGCTTCGTCCTCCAATACTCACTCCGGATAAATTTCAAAGCCTCGAACAACGAGGCCGAATATGAAGCACTAATAGCCGGGCTTCGAATGGCCCGAAATGCTGGGGCACATCGGCTACGGATTTTCAGCGACTCCCAGTTGATTGTTAACCAGGTCCTCGGCGAGTATGAAGCCCGCGACGATAGAATGGCTAAATACCTGTCCAAGGTAAAGAGCCTCATGGCGCTGTTCGACGAGGCTCTCATCCAAAGGATCCCTCGAGAAGAAAATGCTCAGGCCGACGCCTTATCCAAGGTAGCCTCCTCCTCCCTTCAAGGTCTGGAACAGACCGTTTTGATAGAAGTCCTCCTAAAGCCGAGCATAGAGGACGAAGCGCCAGACTCCGTTGAAGCATTGCCCGTCCTCCTCGAAGACAACTGGATGAAACCCATTGTCGAATTCCTGAGGAACGGACTCCTCCCTGAAGATCCGAGGGAAGCACGAAGAATTAGGGCCCGAGCCGAGCGTTTTACTTTACTCGAAGGCATCTTATACAAACGCTCCTTCACCCAAGCGGATGGTCGACCGTATCTAAGGTGCCTCTCCCCCGAGAAAGCCGACTATGCCCTATAGGAGCTCCATGAGGGGATCGGCGGAGCCCATTCTGGATCCAGGGCTCTGGCGCGCAAGGTATTGAACTATGGGTATTACTGGCCCACTCTCCTACGGGACGCCGAACGACACGTTCGGCAGTGCAGCTCCTGCCAAAAGTATGCAGACATCCGACGTCTTCCGCAGGCACCGCTGACCTCCCTATCAAGTCCCGTTCCCTTCGCTATGTAGGGGATGGACTTACTGGGACCATTCCCTCCAGCCCCCGGACAGCTAAAGTTCCTAGTCGTGGCAGTCGACTATTTCTCTAAGTGGATAGAAGCCGAACCCCTGGCTACGATCACCGAACATAGGGTCGTTCAGTTCTTCTGGAAGAATGTGATTTGCCGGTTCGGCGTTCCCCGAGTCATAGTCACAGATAACGGGACACAGTTTACTGGAGCCGCCTTCCGAGCCTTGTGTGAAGACCTTTCCATACAACACCGATTCTCCTCCGTCTCCCATCCCCAGTCGAATGGCCAAGCTGAGAATGCCAACCGACAGATTCTTGCAGGAATCAAGAAGAGGTTAGACAAGTGTTCCAAGGGACTATGGGTCGATCAGCTGCCGAACGTACTCTGGAATCACCGCACCACCAAGCGGACCCCAACAGGCGAGAGCCCATTTAATCTCACCTATGGGGCCGAAGCCATCATCCCCCTAGAAGTCGGGATACCCTCTCCTCGCCTGATCGCTTATGAAGAAGAGCAGAATGCTAGAGAACTCAGAACAAGCCTAGATCTGATAGACGAAATCCGAGAGAGAGCTGCCATACGCCAGCAAGCTTACCGAAGAAGGATCGAGCTGGCATACAACAAAAGAGTCCGCCCAACGGACCTCAAAGAAGGGGATTTAGTCCTTCGGAAGTTGGCCATATCATTCCCCGGGCAGAAAAGCAAGCTGGCCCCGAACTGGGAGGGACCGTACAAGATCTCGAAAGTAATCCGCCCCGGTACGTACAAGCTAGAGGATCTCGAAGGCAGAGAAATTTCCCGGACTTGGAACGCCGACCATCTTTTGAAATACCAGGAGAAGGCAACTACGTCTCTCCAAGTAACTCGAGATGCCGAACCGTTCCCCTCCTTTCTCTAGTCATAGTTTGTCCTTTTTGTGCTTTCTTTTATTATTGTAATAACGGCTAGCAACTTTAGAAGCAGCCGATCATTAGATGTTAATAAATGAAGTTTCTTCATGTTTTCACTACTATTACATCCCTCTGCTTGTAACTCTTAAATGTCACAATGGTTCCGGAGTCTAACACTTGGCTCGATTCTACTTCGCGAGCTCGCTCCTAAGCGAGCTAGAAGTAGCTCGCCATTCGAAAATGCTCCCACAGCCGTTGAATGGTACGGAGTCCAACACTTGGTTCGACCCTACTCCGCAAGTTCGCTCCTAAGCGAGCTAGGGGTAGCTCGCCATTCGAAATTGCTCCTACACCCCTTAAACTGATAATGGTTCCGGAGTCCAACACTTGGCTCGATTCTACTTCGCGAGCTCGCTCCTAAGCGAGCTAGAAGTAGCTCGCCATTCGAAAATGCTCCCACAGCCGTTGAATGGTACGGAGTCCAACACTTGGTTCGACCCTACTCCGCAAGTTCGCTCCTAAGCGAGCTAGGGGTAGCTCGCCATTCGAAATTGCTCCTACACCCCTTAAACTGACAATGGTTCCGGAGTCCAACACTTGGCTCGATTCTACTTCGCGAGCTCGCTCCTAAGCGAGCTAGAAGTAGCTCGCCATTCGAAAATGCTCCCACAGCCGTTGAATGGTACGGAGTCCAACACTTGGTTCGACCCTACTCCGCAAGCTTGCTCCTAAGCGAGCTAGGGGTAGCTCGCCATTCGAAATTGCTCCTACACCCCTTAAACTGACAATGGTTCCGGAGTCCAACACTTGGCTCGATTCTACTTCGCGAGCTCGCTCCTAAGCGAGCTAGAAGTAGCTCGCCATTCGAAAATGCTCCCACAGCCGTTGAATGGTACGGAGTCCAACACTTGGTTCGACCCTACTCCGCAAGCTCGCTCCTAAGCGAGCTAGGGGTAGCTCGCCATTCGAAATTGCTCTTACACCCCTTAAACTGACAATGGTTCCGGAGTCCAACACTTGGCTCGATTCTACTTCGCGAGCTCGCTCCTAAGCGAGCTAGAAGTAGCTCGCCATTCGAAAATGCTCCCACAGCCGTTGAATGGTACGGAGTCCAACACTTGGTTCGACCCTACTCCGCAAGCTCGCTCCTAAGCGAGCTAGAAGTAGCTCGCCATTCGAAAATGCTCCCACAGCCGTTGAATGGTACGGAGTCCAACACTTGGTTCGACCCTACTCCGCAAGCTCGCTCCTAAGCGAGCTAGGGGTAGCTCGCCATTCGAAATTGCTCCTACACCCCTTAAACTGACAATGGTTCCGGAGTCCAACACTTGGCTCGATTCTACTTCGCGAGCTCGCTCCTAAGCGAGCTAGAAGTAGCTCGCCATTCGAAAATGCTCCCACAGCCGTTGAATGGTACGGAGTCCAACACTTGGTTCGACCCTACTCCGCAAGCTCGCTCCTAAGCGAGCTAGGGGTAGCTCGCCATTCGAAATTGCTCCTACACCCCTTAAACTGACAATGGTTCCGGAGTCCAACACTTGGCTCGATTCTACTTCGCGAGCTCGCTCCTAAGCGAGCTAGAAGTAGCTCGCCATTCGAAAATGCTCCCACAGCCGTTGAATGGTACGGAGTCCAACACTTGGCTCGATTCTACTTCGCGAGCTCGCTCCTAAGCGAGCTAGAAGTAGCTCGCCATTCGAAATTGCTCCTACACCCCTTAAATCGACAATGGTTCCGGAGTCCGCCAAACGAGCTAGGGACAGCTCACCGTCCTAAAAAACGCTCCGACGACGTTAACCTAATCAAGCAAGTGCACAACTCGGCTCGACGTTACTTCGCGACTCCACTCGTGATCGACCTAAAAGAAGCTCGCCATTCGGAGTTCGACAGTTCAGAAGTTACCCCATGACAAACAACATTCACAGCAACGAAACACGCAAGTTCGGCAATAACGCATTTATTAATGAAACAGATGTGATACAAAGGCAAACACAAACAGGAGCACGACTCAACAAGGGTATTTACAATACCGACTCGTCACACTTAGCGAAAAGCAAAAAAAAAAAAAAAAAAAAAAAAAAGAGAGAGCAAAGAACGCGCGGAACCGACCACTTCAGCGCTTCTTCGGAGCTGGAGCATTCCGCTTCAAGGACACTCGAGAGTGACGACGCTTGTCCCCGGAGCGTGACCCCAAGCCGGCAAACTGGGACGTATCCTCGGCACCGCTCCTGGCAGCTACGCCGACAGACGCCCCGCTCGAGGAGATTGCCACCGAGCTCTGCGCGTCCCCCGGGCTTGGTTGGCCGATCCGCTGACGGGTCGCCATCTCATAGAAAGTAATGCCCCGCTCACTCTCAGCACGAGTGCATGACGTGCTTCGAACGTTGATCGGCCCTGAATGTGGCTTCAGACGAGCCACTTCCGCCTCCAACTCTGAGATCCTGTCCCGCAACGAGTCGTCTTTAACGTCGACTTCGAAACGTGGGGGTATCGCGGAGTCCGGCACTCCAGATCGACTAGCGACGAGGCGCCGAAGGTGGGTGACTTCGATGCTTTTATCCACCGTCGCCCTCTTGAGCGCTTCGACTTCAGCAGTCAACTCGACTCGTTCAGTCGTCAACTTGGCCACCTCGGCCGTCAGCCCCTCGCCCTCACTCCGGAGCTTCGCCTCTACGGACTGCAGATGCTGTATCTCGGAAAGCAACTCGTCCTTCTCCGCTGTTATTTTGGACAAATTATGACGAATGCACTGAACACGAATCTCATTACTGAAATCAGTGGGCAAGTGTTCACCTTCGGGTATGAGCTCGGCGATTCGGCTTTCCAAACGACGAATCTCGATATCACGCCGGCCAAGGACGAGCTGGAGATGCTTCCTCTCGCTCTCGGCTCGGCGCAATCCGAGCTCGACCTCATAAAGTTTCTCCCTACACCTAGCCAGACACAGCCTCGTCGCCCCTAGGCCAGCTTCGGCTTTAACCTCTTCGTCCGGACAGGAAAGCTCGACGCCTTGGGGGATCACCATAAGCTGCAAAGAAATCGGAGCAATCAGCGAAAACGATGAGCGTGGCCGAAGCACCGCACTTGGAAAAATTTTCATCTCTAAAAAAAAAAACAAAGTTTGACGGTTCGGCAAAAGAGGAGGCATAAAACAGAAATTTCCGAGCACCAACACTTGCAAAAATTTTGATTTCATTTACGTCAAAAGAAGCGGTGGCCAGTCCGCTATTAGGCATTACAAAGTTCGATAAAAAAAAAAAAGAAGAGATAAAGAGCAGAAACAGCCAAAAACAATAAAACGAGAGGCGGATCAGTGCTCGACCTCTTTCCCCGGGCGACGAGGCGGAGTAGGGGTCGACTTCGCCGAAGGAGACGCCGCCGCCAGTGGAGTGGCCGTGACGCTCGGGACCTCGCCAGTAATCCCGGCATCGGCATCAGCGCCGTCCTCCTCCTCCTCCTCCTCTTCCCCTTCGGACTCGGGGTCGAAGCCCTCGACGTGTCCGGGGAAGAGTCGCCATCCCGAGACGTCCACCCCGGGGTACGCCTCTCGCACCCGGTCGAGGGCAGTGGCGAAGGCCTTCGCCATGTTCTGTGCGAGGTACCCCTGGGCCTTCTTCAAGGTGGCGTCCTCCACCTCCTTCACAGCCGCCGCCTGCTTCGCCTCGGCCTCGGCCAACTGATTGGCCGACCCCTCCTTCTCCCGACGCAGCTCGTCCTCCAGCCTCTTCACTTCGGCCTCGAGGTGCTGGATCCTCGCAGACCGGCCTTCATGCTCGACTCGGAGCTTGTCGAGCTGGTTCGACATCCGAGCCTTCTCGTTCCGAGCCTGGTCGGACTCCTGCTTCAGCTCCTTCTCGAGGGCTGTCAGCCGTTCGGTGAGGTGACCGAAGTGGACGACGATCTGCAAGGGAAAGAGGAAGAACTCAGAGAGTTAGAAAAATTTTGTGATTCAAGATGAAACGAACGAAGGGAACTCTTAACTTACCGATACCGCCGAACGAGCAATCTCGATCACGTCGTCGCCCTCCCTCCCCGCGTCCATGGCGGCGCGGTCCTTCGGGGTGGCGAGATGCTTGACGGCCTGCATGCTCGCCAACGAGTTCTTGAGGAACCCATCGTGCCTCCGGACCTGCCAGTCCAGAATGTGGATCCGCTTGTGCTCCTCCGTCAGGAGCTCCTCGCCTGTTATGGTTAGCGGCGGGGTCGGCATGGCGAGCGCGGCGGCAATGGGGAAATCCCCCGCAGGAGCAGTAGCCGAAGGCCCCGCCACGGTGACGACCGGGTCGTCAGCAACCTCCACCACCTGGTCGGGTGCCGCAATCCTCGGCACCTTCGGAGTCGAGGGCAGCTTCGACGCGACCCTCTTCCGCTTCCTCGGCGCCTTACTGGCGAGCCCAGCCCGGAGCGCCAACACCGCTTCGTAGTCCATAGATTCTACATCAAATGAAAAAAAAAAATGATTAGCACAAAAGAAGAATAGGGCAGCAAGTACGAAAAAAAAAAAAACTTGGCGAAAAGCCGCGTACTAGGATCTACGCGGCCGAGCCCTCCCCTGTAAAGAACGTCTTCCGTCAACTCTTTCCAGTCGTACTTCGGCCGGTCGAGAAGGGTCCGAACTGCCCCTTCCTCTTCTACTGAGAGTCTCGGCAGCGCCGTCGCCCTCTTGGTCACCCCCTCTGCCCAATTAGTGGGGATCGGCCAGGCCTCTCGACTCCGCACGACGACCCACTTCTCTCGCCAATGCTTGATAGAGTCTGGGCAAACCACGAGCCTGCCGCCGTGCCTCGGAGTCAGATAATACCGGTACTCCGACTTGTTCCCTTGGTGGAGCCGGTATATCGTCCGAAGCACGTTCAGCTGCGGTTCGATCCCCGCGGCCTGGCAATGAAGAACGAAGCCATTAATCACTCGCCACGCGTTCGGCATGAGCTGAATAGGGCAGACCCCATACCAGCTCACCACGGTAATCGCGAACGCGTGGAGAGGTAGCCGGGCGCCGGCGATAAAGGCATCAACCGGCCAGCAACACATGGTCACTGGCAGCGGCGAATTGGCCCTAACTCCGGGGCCCGGCAACATGATTTCGTACTCCTCCGGGATGAAAAAAGCATCCCGGATCGCCACCAACTCCTCCTCGCGAAGGATCGACGCTGCATCATCCGCCTCCGTCGTCTCCCTCGCTTCATTCTCCTCGAAGGTCCTCTCCCTCCCATGGACAATCCGCTCGGCCTGGTCCTTCGGGAGCTCCCTAACCCTATGCAGACCCGTCAACGGACCCGGTAGCTGTCCGAACTCCCCCATCCTCTTCGGCTCCTCGACGATGGAATCCTTCCCGAACACCTTCCCCTTAGGTGGGTTCGGAGACGAGGCCTCGGCGCCTTGAAGGGAGGGCTCGGACCAAGAGACTTCATCTGAGACAGAAGCTACAGACATAACTTATAAATTACCTTGAAAGGAAGGGGCTGCCGAAAAACCTCGCCTGAGTCAAACACCGGTGCCGGAAAAACTCGTCTGAGACACTAGAGAACGCCTGAGCAAATGAGAGGAGAAGTGAGAAATGAGGGGGGGGGGGGGTGAGGATTTATAGAAGGGGGGGCACGCCCCACGAGACTAATGGGCTTGTACGGCCGGCCCATCTAAACCAAGCGGCGGAGCGATCCCAATCGTCACCTCGTTAACCGCAGCGAATCATGAGATGCATTTAATGCTATCCCATCTGATGGAATCCCAGAGGTCACAGCATTTAATGGGCGTCCCATCTGTCAGGGTTGTCAGAATTGTCAGAATTGTCAGACGTTCAAATGGCGCACAGAAGAGACAAACTCACATAAACGACAAGTCTGCACGCTCGGCACTCACTGCCGAGCATTCGTGACACCGACCCTGTTATAGGGGAAAAAGTCACGCTCGGCAACCATTGCCGAGCATTCGTGACACCGACCCTGTTATAGGGGAAAAAGTCACGCTCGGCACCCACTGCCGAGCATTCGTGACACCGACCCTGTTATAGGGGAAAAAGTCACGCTCGGCAACCACTGCCGAGCATTCGTGACACCGACCCTGTTATAGGGGAAAAAGTCACGCTCGGCAACCACTGCCGAGCATTCGTGACACCGACCCTGTTATAGGGGAAAAAGTCACGCTCGGCACCCACTGCCGAGCATTCGTGACACCGACCCTGTTATAGGGGAAAAAGTCACGCTCGGCACCCACTGCCGAGCATTCGTGACACCGACCCTGTTATAGGGGAAAAGTCACGATCGGCACCCACTGCCGAGCATTCGTGACACCGACCCTGTTATAGGGGAAAAAGTCACGCTCGGCAACCACTGCCGAGCATTCGTGACACCGACCCTGTTATAGGGGAAAAAGTCACGCTCGGCAACCACTGCCGAGCATTCGTGACACCGACCCTGTTATAGGGGAAAAAGTCACGCTCGGCACCCACTGCCGAGCATTCGTGACACCGACCCTGTTATAGGGGAAAAAGTCACGCTCGGCACCCAATGCCGAGCATTCGTGACACCGACCCTGTTATAGGGGAAAAAGTCACGCTCGGCATCCACTGCCGAGCATTCGTGACACCGACCCTGTTATAGGGGAAAAAGTCACGCTCGGCACCCAATGCCGAGCATTCGTGACACCGACCCTGTTATAGGGGAAAAAGTCACGCTCGGCACCCACTGCCGAGCATTCGTGACACCGACCCTGTTATAGGGGAAAAAGTCACGCTCGGCACCCACTGCCGAGCATTCGTGACACCGACCCTATTATAGGGAAAAAACAGGTTCGGCACCGCTGCCGAGCGTTCGTGGCACCGACCCTCTTATAGGGAAAAAACCGGTTCGGCACCGCTGCCGAGCGTTCGTGGCACCGACCCTGTTATAGGGAAAAAACCGGTTCGGCACCACTGCCGAGCGTTCGTGGCACCGACCCTCTTATAGGGAAAAAACCGGTTCGGCACCACTGCCGAGCGTTCGTGGCACCGACCCTCTTATAAGGAAAAAACCGGTTCGGCACCGCTGCCGAGCGTTCGCGGCACCGACCCTCTTGTAGGAGCAAGACGAGTTCGGCGGACCGCCGAACTCGCTCCTGACGCTCGCCGTCCTGCCGAACTCACTTCCCTCTCTGGAAAAGCTCGTCGAACCGCGTATGGACCTCGGCCCCTTCGCCAGCGAACTCTAGGGGGGTCTAAAGCGTACTCCAAGTATACAAGACCACCGAATGACGAATTGACACTTTGCGAAGTTAATAAGATATCCCTGCAAGAATACCACATGACCATCGGAATTCAGGAGCGACTCAGAGTTCAATCCGCTTGAAAAATCACCAAACTGCCTCCTTCAAGATTCAAAACCTTCCGTTTGGGCCCCGATACAACTCCACCAGCCATTAAAAAACTGCTAAACTACTCCTCAAAGGCCGATCAAGCTCAGCCTTTAGGAGTGGGGGGCTCGTGATATGGCTAAAAATGGGGTTTAATCGGAACCGTCCAAATCGGGCGCGAATCTCGAGACCTGAGGGTAAAACGGTAATTTCACCCACAAAAGGACCAAAACGGATATTGGATCTGCCCTCCTAGGGCCCAATGATCCGCGAATAGATCCACCACCAAGAGGGTGCGGGTCTCCACCCGCTGCGTACCCGATCCATCAAGATAGAGTCAGGGTTCCTGATTAAATATAATCAACGGCCCTGATGAACGTCTATCTCTTCACGGGGGATTAGGGATTAAATTCCTTATCTGATTACGGGGAATATATATTGTCAGATTACCTTCCTCATCTGATTAGGGAGGACATTCCTTATCGAATCACGGGGATTACATTCCTAATCCGCTCCCCAAGACGCCTATAAATACCCCCCATCCATCTCCATTAAGAGGTAATCAACTCTTCACCAGTTTTTACGCTCTTTCATAATCTCTTTGATTACTGACTTGAGCGTCGGAGGGTGCGTCGCCGGGATCCCCCCCGGTGTCTCGCACTTTTTGCAGGTGCACGGCAGGAACGACGAACGAGGCCCGACGGAACAGGTACGCAGGTTTTCCTATTCAGTTTCCCCAAGAATCCACAAGTTCTATCTGTTTGCCCCCACACCAAATTTAGCGGCAACAATCTTCATCCTTAATTTGCTCATCCAAATTTAACAAATCAGCCAATAATTTATTAAATGATTCAACATGAGCATTCATAGACATACCTTCCGTATAGGTGAAGCGAAAAAGTCTCTTCTTCAAATACAGCCGATTCTCCAAACTTTTCCTCATGTATTTGTCTTCGAGTTTCTTCCACAACACCGCAGCAACGGTATCCCTCATCAAATCATACTTCTGAGCCTTCTCAATAAAGAGCCGAATAGTCCCACACGCAACTCGATTCAACTTCTTCCAATCTGCTTCAGACATATCCTTAGGTTTTTCTACCTCCAAAGCAACATCTTGTTCTTGTTGAACAAGAACATCCAACACCTCACATTGCCACATCCCGAAATTGTTTGTCCCATCAAATTTTTCAACTTCAAATTTTGCGTTGTGAATCGTTGTTCTTGACGAACTTGATCCCACAACATCCTTGGTTGCATCTGCATCACCCGCCATCTCCCTCTAGGTCGAACCAACAGCTCTGATACCACTTGTTGTGCGGAATAAGAAATCAAACCAACAATCAAACCAACGCGGAAACAAAGAGAGAACCAGCGAGAGAAAAACAGAAAAACAAGCAACACAAGAACACAAGATTTACGTGGTTCGGCAAAACGATGCCTACATCCACAAGGGATGGTTGGGGTTTCTTTACTATGATCTCCAATGGGCAAACAAAGCCTTTACAAGAGATGACGGCTACAAAATCCGAATTAGGTGTTACAATTTACAAAACCCTAACGGGTGTATTTATAGGGAAACTATTGGGCCTTTCGAATTGGGCCGAATCTGGATCCAAAACCCGCCGACAGTCGACTGGTCTTCATACCAGTCGACTGATTCCTTCGGGACGGTCGACTGACTCCCACATACAGTCGACTGCTGCTGCTGTATACTCAGTCTTCGAAAACTCCTCTCTGGACAGTCGACTGCTCCTCCATCCAGTCGACTGAAGCTCTGAAACTTTCGAACACTGCAGATACCAAATATCAGAATCGAGCCATTATCCTACAGAATCAATCAGAGCCTTCGAAGGTAAACTAATGAAACAGGGTGGATGCGGAATCACACGTAAGCAGCGGTCAAATCAAAACTAAGAGCCATTCCAATATAGAAGCTATAGTTCGTGTAATGCTGATCTCTTGAGTTTTGACTTTTGTAAATAGACTGTAGCAAAATTTTGCAGGGTGAGGAAGCTCTCAGAAATGACGGAGAAAATGAACCAATCTTTGCTCAGTGATGTTCTTTTGGTTCTGGGTCTGTGACTGCACCATTAGTTCAATCAAAAGCTGGCAATGCTTCTAAGGGAGGTTCTCTTGGCCTCAATTGACGCTGTTGGTTAGTTCACAATAACCTTCTATGCGTTGAGCACTCTGATTCCAAGTGAAATATCTAGGTCCATTATTGACGGATCGTTTAAGATAAAAATCTGCTATAGCAGCGTGGGGCGAACAGACCACCCCGTCATCTAATCATGCAGGGAAAGTCCAGAAACTTCTTTTGGTCAAGCGATATATTCACAAACAACAAAAGAAAACACATTAATATTCACTGTTTCTCAGGCATATGTAAAAAAAAGAAATAAACAGACACACCTACACATCTTGATAAGGAGTTCAAAAATATTTATATCAGAGCTAGCATAACATAAGAAAGAAATCAAAATTACACCTCACTTTCATAATTGACTTTTCCATGCAGGCAAAGTTCTTGACGCAGTTGAACTCCCTGAAAGAAAAGCTTTGGCAGCCACATCAGGGGCTGTTACAGGAGTAGTATCCAGTAAGACAGACCAACATAGATATAGAAACATTTATGGTTCCATAAACATCTAATTAACCTCCAGCACGTTGTATTTTTTAAAAACAATAATAATAATATGCGTGTTGTGTTAAGATACTGAAACAAGATACTGAAACAACAACTCTCTAAATGAAGATATCAATATGTATACATGTTGTAATACTTGTTTCGTTAATAAGTTATTAATGAAGCGGTGACGCGGTCACCTTTTTATCAATAAATATATATATATATATATATATATATATATATATATATATATATATATATATATATATATATATATAGCTGAGCTTGGTAACTGTTTCTAATTTATAGAAAAGTGCAATTAAATAAACAAACTAGAAATAAAGCCAACAAAAGAAGCTAAGAACAATGTGATCAGTGATTACATTTCTTAGTCCAAGAATCATTTTATCTTCAATATCTTTATGAGAAAGTGAAATCATGCATGCAAAATTAACTCTAAAACTTCCCAGTTTGAAGCGAATCCCCGACATCACTATCTACCAAGACCACAAAATTCACCAAAAGATCAAGAACTTATACCGGAGCGAGCGCTTTCCGGAACTCCATATCAACCTTAGGCATCTTGGCAATCCTGAACCCTCAAGAAACCCTTATCATCAATGACCCACATGCCAACGACAGCGTCGAAGTCAACCAAGGGTACGGAAACGCATGAAGCACCTTCTTGTTGTAAATATTAAACACCACATTCAATGCCCACCACGTCGCAAAGTAGATCCTGATCTTCACCTTCTGCCTCGCCGCTGCCACAGCCGTTGACTTCTCATCCACGTCAGTAGACCCCTCCGCCACCCCCTCATAAGCTCCAACATCAAACTTCCCGTCCCTTCTCGAAACCAAAGGCGACAAATACAAGGGTTTGGGTTTAAGAGAGGAGGAAAAGGAGTCAACTTTCGTTGACAGAAGGGTCAAAGATTTCAGCTTTTACGGTTTGGAAACCACAACAGTAATGGGTTTTGGTCAGGGGAGGACGGGGAAGGTGGCGGCGGCCAGGGATCCCGCGATGGCAGAGTGGATCTTGGCGGGAATTAGGGTTAGGGTTTGACGACGATAAGAAATAGGGGATTAAGTAATGGGGGGACGATGGGAGCTACGAGTGGGAGTATAAGGAAGATCGCCGGCGAAAAACACTGAGAAAATTCTCGGGGGTTTGGGGGCGGAGAAGACGGGGGAGGAGACTTAAAAGAGGGAGCTTTTTTTGGGGTATTTTTTGGGGAAAGGAAAGAGACATTGCACGTATAATACCCGTTCCCATTAAGTTATTTAATCTCAGTCTTTAATCGCTTCGATCAATACAATATATGAACGACTACGACCGCATCCTCACATTTTTTTTATATTCTTCCTTTTATAATAGAAATAGATATAGAAATAACTACATTTATTTACCATAACCTTAATACAGACACAGAGATATACTTTCATGACATACACTCCAACAGATAAGGAAATTCTCGGCATTTTTTTTGGATTCCCTGGCATTTATAAACGCCGGAGAAATCCCTACCGGCACTTAGAAAAACACTGAAACAAGCACCTAAGTAGCGCGTGTTGGGAATTGTTTAGTAGCCTACCCCGGCGTTTTTGAAAACGTCAGGGTATATTTTTTAAAATTTTTAAAAATATTATGTTTTGTAGGTAAAAATCTATCGTGTCTGGGGTAGTTGTACATTAAAAAAATGAAGAAATCTTAGAGCTTATACAAAATCAATAATGATTTCAATATGTAAAGACTAAACACAACCATACAAAGACTACATACAAAAGAGTAATTTCAATATATAATAGTTTCAGTAATCCTTACAAAGAGTAAGAAATCTTATACACAGACTAAATACAACTACCATTAAGTTGTTTACTATGATCTATTCCCCTTGTATTCCTGTTGCTGCTTATTTTGATGTGGGAGCAAACCGATAGTGATTTAATAATTGATGGAAACTACTAAAAGTCTGACCTTTGACCTTGGCCGTTAAAAGAGGTTTAGAGCTCCTGAGATTGAATCTGGATCGTTGATTGACTACCATGATCTGAATCCGACGGTTGCTGATGCGGCCGGTGGACCTGCAAAAAGCCTGAAACACCGGGGGTGGCCCCAACAACAGACCATCTGTCGCTCAAGTCAGAACCAGAAAGAGAAAGAAAGTATGAGAGAGAAATTGCCAAAATTGTTGATTACCTTTTTGACTGTAGAGGGGGAGGAATATTTGTAGGCCTGAGAGACATATCAAGAGATTGATTTGTGTCCGTTGGATCGATTTGAATTCCTTATCTCTTTCATGTCTCTCCCCCTCAAGAGATAAAATCTTCTTGTTAGGGGATACGAGATTTGACTCCTAGCCTGCATGGGCTAGGTGTCTCTCCTAGTAGATAGGGGTGGCCGATCATACCGAAATGAGCTAACCGACCGGTTTTCCAACCGAACCAATCGATTCGGTACCGAAAAGTTCAGTTACCAAAAGTATGGTACGGTACAACCGTACCGAGTTCTAAAATCCAGTTCAGTTTCGGTATGAATAGGGTTCAGTCGGTATTTTACCGTACCGTACCGAATCATTTTTTTTAGATCAATGTTCAGCCACAAAGAAGGTTTGTTAGTGTGTGCTTGCTTAGCTAGGAATAGTAAGACTACGTCGAGTCCGTTTATATCTGCAGTTGAGTTGATCAATTTAGAGGCTTCAATGTATAATTCGACGGATTTCCAAAAGTATGCACTTAGCACTCACTGTTGCCTGCCACCGGTTTGGCCAGACAGAGATGGTGAGGTATGGATAACCAACCATCCTATTTTACTGAAGGGATCTTGAAACAGAACACAGTACGCAAACATTTTGTCCTCTAACTAGCTATCCATTCCAGACGATTCCTTCAACCGATACTGGATGCCCTTCAGGCTTCAAGAAGACAAAAAAATGATCGATCGCAGACAGTGGAATTGTGGTCAGTTGTGTGATATTGTTAACTTGTTATTTTTATTGGTACTGATATTTGCTAAGGTATTAGTTGGGTCATATTTGGTATAACACCAATACCGAACCGTACCAACCGAAGTAGTCGGTATACTGAAGTTTCGGTATACCGAACTTTTTTGTTGGTAACAGTTTGCATATTTTCAAACTGAACTAGTTTGGTATGGTAATGGTACAATGTCAAAAAGTTCGGTACCGTACCGAGCCCACCCCTACTAGTAGGCCTCGTTTGTCACTTTTTATGGGCTTCAAAGGAGCTAATGTCATGGAGAAAACCCAGGCCTGTTAAAGAGGTCTGTGATGGTTGATCTGCCTGTGGAAGCTTTAAGATTAGTGCAAAAATCGCACGGCTCTGATTTGCTGCAATTTTTACCATCATCATAAGTTCCCCACTCCCGGAAGGTAATTTTCTTGGCTTTCGGGGAGTAGTACGTTTTACTTTTCGACTCTGGAGTATAATCTTAGTAGTCAGGGTGTTCGGAAATACCTGGAACTGATCTTTGATTTCTGAAGGTAGTGAATATTTTCCTGGATTTTTCCATATTTTTTCAAGTTTTTTCGAATTTTATAGAATTTCTCCGAATTTTAAAATCACCTTTTCAAATTTTATAATTAATAAATCCAATTTTAATTTTTTAAATTAATTTTCTGAATTTAAATAATTATTTTCGGATTTTTTAATTATTTTTTTCGATTTTTAATTGATTTTAAAAGATTTTTTATGAATAATCAGGGCTCGGTGCGATTTTTGAAGCGATCAGGATCGTTGATCAGAGCCGGCTCACACGTTGAGTGGATCGAAGGCTATGATTCGACCATCTGTGATTAGGGGCTGACTTGGACGAATCGGGATCGCTCATCAGGGGAGAGCTCGCCCGCTGAGCAAGATCAGACGGCTGAGGATCGAGCGGAGCAGCAGGGAAGACGAAGGGCTGCGTGGCTCAATCTTGCGCGTCCATTATGCACGAACTCGAACCTCTGAGCGATCGAGCGGCTGACGAGCGACGCGAGCGACCTCGTAGCTCGACCGACCATTTCGTCGAGCTATGGCCGACTTCTTCAATTTTTGAGGACTTCGTCGTGCTTCAAAGCTATAGAGTTTTCATCAAGCAATGGTGAGGGGTCGTCGTCGAGCTATTTTGGTCAAGCTACGAACCGAACTCGTCGAGCTAGTCTCTGATTTCTTATCAAGGTATCGGCGACATTGCTGAGCTATGGAGGTCGCTTCGTCGTCGAGCTATGAGGACAAGTCTTTAATCGAGCCATGGAGTTGGGAAATCTCTTGGTCGAGTGCTCTGTTTCTTTGGACGAATCTCTATTTTTTGTTTAAGCTTCAACTTCACTCTCCGTCGAGCTACCACCCCTCGTCAACCTGTAGAAGCGTCGAGCTACCTCCTCTTGGTTGAGCTATGAGGTTCTGAAGCCTCGTCGAGCTATGAAGCTCTCGAATTCGGTCGAGCTATGAGCTCCAACTTTGGTCAATCTGTGGCCGCATCTGTAACACACCGAATTCCAAATAAGACTGAATTCGAAGTTCCACAGGATCTTTACACTTCACTTCGTACAATTTTACAAGGAATTGAAGACTTTTATTTACATCAGTCTTTTACATCAACAAGCAGCGGAATAAATAAGATACAACAATGATACATGTACAATTGTAACAACTTTAGCATTTAAGTAATCATCAGCAACAAATTCATCTTTATATCTTCTTGTAAACTCCAAGTCCTGCATATAAAACTGTGGGCACGTCAGTTTCTTACAACCGACGAAATCTTATACACAGTGATTCTCGCTATGCCGAAAGTATAACGATTCTTAAATACTTTAACAAACCACAAACTTGATCACAAACAAGCTAAAAGGGACTATCTTATTGATGTCGTGGGTGCTATGCACTTAGTCCTTAATGCAGTTATTTATATTACATGACACTAATGCGCACTTGTTTGAATTCTATGCATCACATACTACATAGGTCCAAGAGCAAGCCCTTAATCGTTCTTCATCTTGTAGGGTTCAATCTCTCGCTATGACTTAAACTACTACAGTAACTACGGTAAGTATCCTAAGTGTTCTATGTGTTACGAGCCCACATCCAGACATCCTGGAAAGAATCCCACGCACTGATACATGACGCATCATGCAGGCATCCTGTGGACAATTCACCTCTGCCATGGACAATGGCACCACCCGTAGTCACCAAACACCCCACAAGCGTCGCCAATGGGACGATATCTTGGAGTAGTATCCACGCCCTAATCATGACGCATCATGAGGACATCCTGTGAACACTCTCACACCGCCAATCCAATGGCCCTCATACTTATGTTTTTCTCTTACTTTCATCACATCTCCACTATGTGTAGTCCTTACAAATTTAGTTTGTTTTAGAAGAAAATCATCACAACCTAGAGCTAGCTCACCCTACCGGACTTAAACCAATACAAAAGAGACAGTCAGCCTAACTGGCTACTTCTCGAGAGATACTCAACCCACACTGGTTAACTCTCAAAATCATAAACAAAAACTACCGGTCACTAGGGTCTCGCCTAGCCACTAGATTCCAACAACTATCTCTTTCTAGAGATCAACAATATGTCACATTCAAACTCAAAATAATATTTCATTTCCTTTATTTAAAATCTCTTTCTTAAAAAGAAACAATTCATTATAATCTCATAACATGAAAACAATTCAATTCAACCTCATTTGTCAATTTAATCACTTATAACATTGTATGCAATAACAAATAATCTCAATCAAATATAGAAAATCATAAAATCTCATTAAGAGAAAAGTTTAATTTCAATCCAAATATTCATCTCTCTTTAATTATACAAAAGTCACAAGTTTCATTATAAAAAGAATCCCCTCTAATTCTTTTAATCGATAAACTCGAGTTCTTCAACATTATTTAATGTAAAAATCCCTTTTCAATTCTTACAAAATATGTCAAATATTTTAGAAATAATTTTTATAAAGTCCAAACAATTTTAGAAAATTAAATAGAATTTTTCCCGATTTTTATTTAATTAAAAATCCTTAAAACACAAAAAAATAAACAAAAACAACAATTAAAAACCTATATGAGGTTTCAAACCCGCAACCCAAAGCCAAACCCAAGCTACAGTAACCGACCTAAGGCGTCACCGAGGACCAAGAAGTCCAAGGCGCCAAGGTGATATGAAAGTGGGCCGAAACCATGTACACTATCGTCGGTACATTGGGTTTAATAAAAAAACGAAAAGAAAAGGGCTATGTCAGGTTTCGAACCCAAGCCCAAACCAGACCCCCGCTATAGTAACGTCTCTAAAGTGCACCTGAAGACCAGTAAGTCCCAAGTGTCTAACTGTCATGAAAATAGTTACATACTTTTTGTTTATACCGCACTGTTATTTATTTTCTTTTAATGAACTCGATTCTTCGATCGATTTGTGCTTATACATATAAATAATTTTTGAGAATATGTTTCTTTGAAAAACAGTATTGTACATGTTTTAAAATTCATAAGTTTCTTATTTTTCGCAATATAATAAAATCTTTCTTCAAAATTGCATCAAAGAACACACATAATCAATTTTCCAAAATAAAAGGTTGGTTGTCTTTCATCAAAAATTCCTTTATAAAATTTCTCTACTCATAAAATAAATATTAGTGAGATAAAATCCACATTTCTTTACCACATTAGCATAAATATCATTTTCTGTACATATTGCATTATTTTGGACTACTATTATTCTAACATGCATCAAATTCATTTCAATAATTTTCTAAATGATACATCATTTTTCACTTTTTAATTCAACATGAATTTTAATCATTAAACGAGTCACACTATCAATTCAACACCTTGTGACATAATTAAATTTAGATTAAGTAATCTGCAACTAACGTATCAATCAAAATTTAACAAATCAAATTCTACTTTTAACTAGCATGCAATTTTACTCCTAAATTAGAAAGTATTTTAGAAACACCCACCCAAGAAATGTTGATTTCTTGCAATAGAACTCCTAGAATGAGAAACTCATAGATACTCCGATTTGTCTCCTCGAATCCGCGCACAAGAAAAACTCTCCAATTCACATTTCGGCCAAGGCAAAACAGCACCATCTTCATTTTCGGCAGGCACACAGAGAAGGACACTCCTTCACATATATGTAAATTTATACAATTCTATAAATATATATATATATATATATATACACACACACACACACACACACACATGATGGAACATGATATAGGTTGTGTCGATGTCGAGTCGTAGCTCCTCGTCGATGGAGGAGTTATTGGAGGCTTCACAATCATGGGGGCTCGAGCGACGGAGGTTTGGTGGAGCTATAGGAGCCTCGTAGTCGTCGAGTTGCGGAGACGATGCGGAGGTTTTGGTGGGATTTTGGCGCTCCTGCTCTTGTTTCGGAAGAAGAACGGGTTAAAGGAGGATTATTGGTTTGGATAGCGGGTTAGAAACCTGCAACCCATTAATCAAATAGCTTTAGGTGAGTTGGATTTGCGGGTCTAGCTTTGGAGATCCGACCCGGTCCGAACCCACTTTATTTTTCTTCCTCTTCTTTATAACCCGTGAGCACTTGTTGGGGACTTTTTTGAAGATTTTGTTGGTCTTGGATTTGCATAAAATTGCATACATATATGCATATATGTAAGTATTTCTGTGTACCAAGTTTCTACTTCATATCCTTCGATTGGTGGGTCTTGAACATATATAGCTGTCCTAGGAGAGATGTTGCAGACTTACTGTTTGATCCCAGCAAGTTATCGAGGCAGCTCCGGGATGGAGTTGAACGCTTGGACCTGCTGTTTGCGCCAGCAAGTTTATAGAGGCAACTCTTTGTCTGAGCTGATGTTGAGCTCGTTGTTTGATCTCAACGAGTTTGTGGAGACAACTCTAAGATAGAGTTGATGCAGAGACTACCGTTTGATATCGTCAAGTTTAGAGGGGCAACTCTTTGACTGAGTGGATGTAGAGCTTGCTGTTTGATCCCAACAAGTTTATAGAGGCAACTCATAGTGGAGTTGGTTTAGAAACTACCGTTTGACCCCAGCGAGTTTTGTGATGATGACTCCATGATGGAATTGTGCATAGAGCTTGCTGTTTGAACCCAAGAAGTTTGGAGAGACAACTTGTAGTGGAGTTGGTCGTTGAACTTGTTGTTTGTTCCCAAAAAGTTTAGAAAGAACTCTATGATGGAGTTGAACATTGAGCTTGTCGTTTGATCCCGGCAAGTTTGTAGAGAACTCTGCGATGGAGCTGGATGTTGAACTTGCTGTTTGCGCCCAACAAGTTTGTGGAGTGGCAACTCTTTGATTGAGTTGACGTAGAGCTTGTTGTTTGATCCCAGCAAGTTTGGGGAGAACTCTGTGACGGAGCTGAGTGTTGAACTTACTATTTGGTTCCAACAAGTTTATAGAGGCAACTCTGTGACAGGGCTGAACGTTTGAACCCGTCGTTTGCTCCCGGTGAGTTTTGTGAAGGCGACTCCGTGATGGCACTGTGCGTAGAGCATGCCGTTTGCACCGATAAGTTTGTAAAGGTCACTTCTTGATCGAGTTAAATTGGAAACTGTCGTTTGATCCTAACGAGTTTAGAGACAACTTTGAGATAGAGTTGATGTAGAAACTGCCGTCTAATCCTAGCAAGTTGGTAGGGAACTCTTTTGACAAAGTTGGATGTTTGAGCTTGACGTTTGCCCGACAAGTTCGGAAAGAACTCTCTGACTGAGTTGACGTAGGGCTTGCCATTTGTGCCCGGCAAGTTTGGAGAGGCAACTCGTTGTGCAGCTGAGCTCGAACTTGCTGTTTGATCCCAGTAAGTTTATAGAGGTCACTCCTTGATCGAGTTGAGGTAGAATTTGCCGTTTTGGTCATTGAACTTGTTGTTTTCGCCCAACAAGTTTTGCGGAGACAAACTCAAAGACGGAGCTGGAACTTATTGTACTTGCTGTTTGCGCTAAGCAAGTTTTGCAGAGACAATTTTAGGCCAGCGTTGGATATAGAACTTACTGTTTACACCCAGCAAGTTTCGTAGAGACAATTTTAGGTCGGTGTTGTATGTCGAGCCTCTTGCACGAAGATGAGGGTCTATTGGAAGGACTCGAGCACGGACTGGGTCGCTGTACTCGTTGTTTTGAGTCAACGAGTTGTTGATGGAGCTCGAGCGAAGAGCAAGGTATTGAACTCGTTGTTTGGAGCCAACGAGTTGTTGATGGAGCTCAAACGGTGAGCGGAGCGTTGAACTCGCTGTTTGGTACCAACGAATTGTTTGATGGGGCTTGAGTGAAGACCAAGACGTTGAACTCGTTGTTTGGAGCCAATGAGTTATTGGCAAAGATCGTGCGGAGAGCATGGCGTTGAACTCGTTGTTACGGGGCCAACGAGTTGTTGACAAAGCCTGAGAGAAAAGCAAGGCATTGAATTCGTTGTTTGGAGCCAACAAGTTATTAATGAAGCTCAAGCGGTGAGTAGAGCATTGAACTCGTTGTTTGGAACCAACGAGTTGTTGATAGAGCTCGAGCGAAGAGCAAGACGTTGTACTCATTGTTTAGAGCTAATGAACTATTTGGTGGAGCTCGAGTGAAGACCAAGACGTTGAACTCGTTTGGAGCCAATAAGTTGTAGAGGAGCTCATGCGGAGAGCAGAGCGTTGAACTCATTGTTTGGGACCAACGAGTTATTCATGGAGCCTGAGAGAAGATCAAGGCATTGAACTCATTGTTTAGTGCCAACGGGTCGTTGATGGAGCTCAAGCGGTGAGCAGAACATGAACCCGTTGTTTGGGACCAACGAGTTGTTGATGGAGCTCGAGCGAAGAGAAAGACGTTGAACTCATTGTTGGGAGTCAACGAGCTATTTGGTGGAGCTCGAGCGAAGAGCAAGGCTTTGAACTCGTTGCTTAGAGCCAACAAGTAGTTAACGGAGCTCAAGCTGTAATCAAAGCGTAGAACTCGTTGTTTGGTGCCAACGAGTTAATGATGAAGTTCGTGCGGAAAGCATGTCATTGAACTCATTGTTCGGAGCCAGCCAGCTATTCATGGAGCCTGAGTGGAGACCAAGGCGTTGAACTCGTTGGTCGGGGCCAACGAGTTATTCATGGAGCATGAGCGAAGATAGGGTGTTGGACCTGTTGCTCGATGTTGACGAGTAGTTGGCCGGAGGAACTTAAGTGGCGTGCGTAGCACCGAACTTATTTTTAGAGCGAATGAGTTGTGGGTATTCTAAATCTTCTTAATATTGAAGTGAAGTCACTTGTGTTTGTTCAGCGTTGAAGTGGTTCCATTCTTCTCTTTGCCGATAAATAGTTGTGTACATCGAACGAGGTCCTCGGGGCATTGAGCTTGCTCTCCTTTGCAATATGCTGTGCTTGACGGAGTTGGAGATTGCTCAGGTGAAGGTGGTAGGATAAAATGGAGCCTGCCCGTCTAAGAAAGACTTGTCTTGAATTTCATCATCAAGAGTTGAGGCGGCCCTATGGAGCTGTTCGCTATTGGGTGGCCGGTGAAGGGGTTTGTTTCTCTAACGTAGAACATCTCTCCAGTGTGTAGCTGGAAGAACGACTTGCAGGACAGTTCGTTGTACAGTGTTTTTAGGACTATTATTAGCGATTCTTAGATGTGAAATGTAGACTCATTGTAATGAGACTTATGGTTTGTGGAATAAGAAGTCTTCTACGTGCCGGTGTCTTGTCCTGTGATTCGTTGTCTTGGGTGTTGGCTAGTCGAATGAGCTGCTCTTGGGGAGAGTTGGACTCTGGACTGGCCATTTTGTATTTGTAAATATCCGTAGTACTACTGGATCTGAACATATGGGTTTGCGATAGTTCTTTGATTCTTGATGAACTCTCTCCACATGCTTGATCCTTGTTGTGCACCTTGTTGTCGATATTGATAAGCCATCAGTTGCGTTCTTTGTAGCTAAATTACAGGGCCTCAAGTTTGCTGTGTATATAGCTAATGAACTGCCGAAGGTGTGTGATAGAGTTTAGAGCTTCTCCGCCTTAAACTCAATTGTAGGAGAAACTCTGAAGGAGAGTTGTTTTCCAAACTTGTTGTATGGGTCCTCTAACAAATTGTGAGAGTCGCATCGAGTGGAGAGTTAAAATAAGTGTTGCTTTTTACAAGTGTTGCTAGGGTAAATCTAATCCACGATTTTGGACCTTTTAATCTGTGTTTAAGGGATTTTAACTAGTTTCAGGAACAGATCGAATGGCGAGTTGAACTCTGAACATACGTAATTGCAGGTTGCGAGAGTAACTCCAAGCCATGGGTTGGATTTCGAACTTGTTAGTTTGAATATTGACAGGTTACAGGACCAAATTGAATGGCGAAGCGCACTCTGAACTTGCTTCTTTGCAAATTACTGGAGTCTCTTTCGAGCCATGGGTATGGACTCCGAACCGGTTGTAGAGGCACTAACGGATTGCAGGAGCAGATCGAATGGCGAAGCGCACTCTCTGAACTTGCTTCATTGCAAATTGCTAGAGTATCTTCGAATCATGGGTATGGACTCCGAATCCGTCTTATGGAAAGCTTGTAACGAGTGTTTAGCACCGCTAAGTGTAAGTTGGGGGTTTAGCTCGTTGTTTGGTTTGATGAAGGTTGCAGGAGTAAATTGAATGGCAAAGGGCACTCTGAAGTTGCTTCATTGCAAATTGCTAGAGTAACTGCGAACCATGGGTATGGACTCCGAACTCATCTTGTAGGAAGCTTTTAACAAGTTTTTGATGCCCTTTTTGTGTATAAGTTTGGCACTCTAACTCATTGTATGCATTCCTAGAGTTGTACAAAAATTTTGCAAAAATTCATGCTTCGTTTTATTGGAAAATAAAACTAAGCGACTGCTCTAGTGGTTGTCCGTTATTACAAATTGAAAAAATTTGCTAGAAAATAAAACAAAGCGGCTGCTCTAGTGGCTGGCCGTTATTACAAATTAAGAAAATTTGCTACTACTATGAAGAGAGGACATTTGAGACGCCCTCGTTTACCTTCACAAGGTGTTCCACCTTCCAAGTTCTGCTGATACCTCCTTGCCCCCCGGATCTTTAAGTTGATAAGCCGTTGGATGAACAACTTGGTAGACCTTGTCTGGA
>CM030361.1:298979239-298996584 GCA_017893485.1 Hemerocallis citrina | reverse complement strand
GTCTGGACTTTTGGAGGGAACTCCCCATTGTTTTGCATAGAGAAAGAAAAATCTTCTGATGCACCAATGTGTTTAGGTAAGATTATTTGTTTCTGTTGAATGAGCAGAATGGCTTTGGTCGTGGGATTCAGATTTATTACTGTGATATGGTGAGAACTAGTTTGGACCTTGTGAGAGAAGATGTGGCAGGTTTGGAAGTTCTTGGTAGAGTTGTTTATGGCAATGGCTTCAAGCTCGTTTAAATTTTTTAAATTATGGTGACTGCTTTTTGGCGGTAGCTCTATGGCGTTGAGAGGGAGAACTGAGCCCCTCATTGTAGCGGTGTAGCATGCTCGTGCTTCCTGTTGGCTCCCTACAACTTGGCCTACGCCAGCTTCTATTGGGAACTTCATTTTCATGTGAAATGCAGAGGCAACTGCATGGAAGGCTGCTAGGGTCGGGACGGCCGAATATAGCGTTGTATGCAACTTTGACATCGATTACGTAAAGTCCAGCACTTTCGTTCGAATAGCGGGGGCTTTTCCTGTTGTCACATCTAGTGTGAGGACTCCTTCTACTTACTTGAACGAAGACACCGGAAAATCCGTAGAGTGTATAACTAGCTGGCTTGAGTCGGTCTTGGGAGAGCTTGAGAGCCTCGAATGTGGCCATGAAGAGGATATTTACTGAGCTACCATTGTCCACCAGGTTGCGGCGTACCTCATGATTTACCATGCAAAGGTTTATAACCAATGCTTCGCAATGGGGTGTTTGGATGCCTTCTAAGTCCTTGTCGGAGAAAGATATCGAAACCTCGGTGCTTTTGACAGCCGGAATATTATTTATAGAGTTGACTTCCCTGACGAAAGCTTTGTACGAGGATTTGGAATCTCCCTCCATCGGACCTCCATGAATGTAGTAGAGGACGGCCATGTGTTCATAGTCTTGCGGCTCGTATGGCCTCTCTTGATGCTTATTTGCCCCCACAGGGCGGAGGGTTTTCGGCGTAGTTGTCCTTCTGAATGAAGTTGGAGAGATAGCCCCAACGAATTAGAGCTTCCAGTTCTTCTTTAAGGGCTGGACAGTTATCAGGAGTGTGTCCATGATCTCTGTGAAATGTGCACCACTTATTTTTCCGTCCTTGGGGGGAGCGCGAATTATTCCGTCCTTCTCACTTCCATGAGGATGGCTGATACGCTTGCTTTGAGAGGAGTAAACTTGTCGAAACGTGGCAGTAGAGTTGGACGGCGTTGACTTATGCCGTTTTTCTGAAACTTCCTTGGTTCTTCCAAGCTTGTATTTTTCCATTTGTTCCCGGAAGATGAATCATTCTTGTCTTAAGGATAGAGAGCTTCCTCGACCCTGATATACTTGTCACTCATTTCCAGAAGCTCAGTGAAACTTGGGTGGCTTTTTTGTGAAGGAGGCTTTCAGGTCTTTGTTAGTTACGTTGTGGCGGAAAGCTACAGCTGCCACTGAAGTGTTCAAGGAGAAAATTGACATTGCTTCAGTTGTAAAGTGTTTAACGAAGTCTTTCAGTAGTACTCCATCTCCTTGCTTCAGTGCTAATAGGGAGACACCTGTTTTTTTAGCCTTGCGGCTAGGAACGAAGTGCGCAATGAAAAGTTCCTCGAGCTGATTGAAAGAAAATATTGACTCTTGAGCCAGGCGCGAATACCATTCCCTTGCTGATTCTTTCGATGTTGCGGAAAATGTTCGACACATAAGCGCATCGGTGGCATTATAGACCATCATGAGTGTTTTGAAGCTCTCGATATGGTCAGTCGGGTTTGATTCTCCATTGTAGGATTCGAGTTGAGGAGCTTCAAAGTCCCTTGGGATGGATGCATCGAGGATGGCTCTGCTGAAAGGAGGTCGATTAGGGTGGTAGGCCCTGCTGGAGCGGTTTCTCTCATTCTTCATTTGTTCTAGACGATTCTCTACTTTTTGGATACGGCGAAGGACTTAGTCATCCTTTCTCTGGAATCCAGTTGAGTCAGCAGATCCTTCGTTAGGGAACTGGCCCAGATCTTGACTTCCATGAATTGCATGGAGGATGTCGAGCTTGAACTTATCCAATTCAGCCCTAGTGACTGGGACGTTTTGCCCTATGTTCTGCACATGAAGCCTTCGACTATCATGAGTCGGGCTCCGCATTTGGGCGCCTCTTGTGAGAGGATGATTGCCTTGATCTATGTCTAAGAAAATGGGTTCTCTGGTTTTCTGGATGTTCCGAGCGGAAGGCCTCAGATCGGGTGCGTGCTCTCGTCCAATTGGATTCACAAATCGGTTCCTTATTGCCTGGCACTGATGATCTGGCGAAGATCTCTAGACCCCCGAGGGCCTCACGAGGCCATTGAATCGTTGAAGCATTATGGACTGAGATGTGGTCGTACTGAGGATGTTGTTCATGACAGTTTCGTCGGGAGCCCCCGGTGTCTCTCCGTTGGAAGGAGCGTGACTAGGCTGTCAGGGTGACTGTTAAGGAAGAATCGGATCTTCCATAGGAGGAGCTGGTTGACGAAGAAAGATAGTGCGGTGGCTTGAGACCGCGCCTCTGCCTCTTAGTCTTGGTGGCGTGGCGGCAAGTCTGACTTATGTAGTTTCCCACAGACGGCGTCAATCTGTTGCTGCTTATTTTGGTGTCGGAGCAAACAGATAGTGAGTTAATAATTGATGGAAACTACTAAAAGTCTGACCTTTGACCTTGGCCTGTTAAAAGCGGTTAGAGCTCCTGAGATTGAATCTGGATCATTGATTAACCACCATGATCTGAATCTGACGGTTGCTGATGCGGCCGATGGACTTGCAAAAAGCCTGAAACACCGGGAGTGGCCCCGGCGACAGACCCTCCGGCGCTCAAGTCAGAACTGGAAAGAGAAAGAGAGTATGAGAAAGAAAACTGGCATTGTTGATTACTTTCTAACTGTAAAGGAGGAGGGGTATTCATAGGCCTGAGAGACATATCAAGAGATTAATTTGTATTCGTTTGATCGATTTGAATTCCTTATCTCTTTCATGTCTCTCCCCTTCAAGCGATAAGATCTTCTTGTTAGGGGATAAGAGTTTTGACTCCTAGCCTTAAAGGGGCTGGGTGTCTTTCCTAGTAGACCCAGTCTATCACTTTTTATGGGCTTGAAAGGAGCCCATGTCTTGGAGAAGGCCCAAGCCTATTAAAGAGGCCTGTGATGGTCGATCTGCCTGTGGAAGCTTTGAGATTTGTGCAGGAATCGCACGGCTCTGATTTGCTACGATTTTTACCATCATTAATTCCCAATTCCCTACTCATTTTTTCCTTGATGAAGCAAGAGAATGAGCCTCAAACTTACTAAAGAGTCTATACCTTGCAAAACAGAAAGAACAAAAAAAATTCCAATCTTCAATATATTTATGGTAAAGAGGTTGGTCATCATTTACTGCAAAACAAATGACATTTGAGAAAAGCAAATTCTAAAACAATTCCAATCAGAAGTCTTGAAAAAAGATCAATTGGGGTGCTATTGGGAGGATAACCTCAAATCTCGTCGAGATGAATATATATCTTCGTTACTATATAATTCAAGAAGAAGGTATGTCGCTCCGCATTTTCATCACTGTTCAATGTCTTTACTAATAATCTAGATAGCCTGCACATGCCCTTATCTTTCCAAGTATATAGAGATAATTAGTACACAAAAAATTATATGATCAATTGATATTTTGAGGGAAACACATGATAAAGATATACAATCAAGTTGAGCAAGTCAATAGGAATCTGCCACAATTCAAGGGATTTTTATTCAGTTTGTTTTTGTGTTTCTTTCTTTTATGTAATCAGTTTCCTCTTTATGTGCTCATGAAACTTGTATATATACTACTTAGATTAATGAAAACAAATAAGTCATTGTTTCTTTAATCTCTCTCCCTTTCAAAACTCCTTTATGGTATCAGAGACACAGGTTCGAATCTCACCGACTGCGCAATTTAAATGCAGATTGAAAAAAAAATACCACTGCGTATAGTCCAGGTCTTGGCACAAAAAAATGGCCCTCATCCTGTGGGGGCGTGTTAGAATATAAATATTAAAACCCTCACCCTTACCACAACTTCGAAGTTTTGGTCAATCGGTAGGGTCAATATATACATTTTTTTCTCTGATCACAACCACGTTCTTTTATTTTCAGCAAATCTTTCATCAACTATCAATAAGCCTTTCATATCCTAATTCCAATGGCCAACGAGAATACCCAACTTCCCAATGCCCATGAACCCACATCGACTCAAAGTATCACAAGAAGTTCTCCCTCAAACAATCGATACAACCTTCCTTCTGCTCGTACAGTCCTTGGTCGCTGCCAATGGTGTAGTACTCAAGGTCATGTGGTCACACATTGTCCTCTTTTTCGACAGCAACTTCCAAATATACAACCACCTCCTCGTCTCGGCAATTCACCGCAAACTCGACAGCCGGCTCCCTGGCACACTCAAGTAAATGTTGCAACCACCATTCCCCCAAATACCACATGGCTAATTGACAGTGGAGTCTCACATCATGTCACCAGTGACCTACGCAACCTTGCTCTCCATAATCCTTATGATAGCACAGATGAAATTATGATCGATGATGGCTCTGCACTGCCCATATCTCACACTGGTTCCACTTCTCTTACCACTCCATCTTCCTCATTCACTTTATCTAATGTCTTATGTGTTCCCACCACGAAAAACAAAATCTTATTTCTATTTCTCAATTTTTCAAATCTAATAACACTTCAATTAAGTTCTTACCCTCTTCATTTCATGTGAAGGATCTTCGCTCGGGAGCAATCCTTTTGCAGGGTCGGACTAAGGATGGTGTGTATGAATGGCTGCTCTCCACTACTCAGTCACCTTTAATCGTGTTTTCCAGTTTCAAAACCACTTTGTCCGAGTGGCACCATAGGTTAGGCCATCCTTCTTTATCAACCTTCAAAAATATTACGTCTTTTTTCGATTCCGATGTCTCTCATTCGTCCAATTTCAATTTTAATTGTAATTGGTGTCAATGCAATAAAAGCCTTAAATTACCATTTTCTACCTCTACTCTTTCTACTTCTTCACCTCTTCAGGTTATATTTACTGATGTATGGACATCACCAGTTTACTCTGTCGATAACTTTAAATACTACATCATTTTTGTTGACCATTTTACAAAATATATATAGCTTTATCCCCTCAAACGCAAATCTGACACACATGGGTTGCGGGTAGGGTTAGATTTTAGGGTTTGGATCCAATAGGAGAAGAGATAAATAAATAAATAAAAATGAGACTAATAAAATAGACTAATTGGGTATGATAACATGCAAAATTTGAACATGATGATCAACCAAAATTTTAGCAGAAAAGATTAAATAGATCAGAAGAAAAAATTGAGTTGAAAGCAATTAATAAATTCCATCAATAGAAAAATCAAATTACAGGGTTCTGAAAAGAAAAGAAGAAAATAAATTAATGATAATTCCCCAAGAAAATACAAAATACAGAAAACAGGGGTTACACTTCGGCATCAATCATTGCATTAGATGCCATAGAAGACAAATTTTCAGCTATTTACTGAAAAAATCAGTGCTACAAAGTACAAACAGATTTATATCAAATTACCAAATTAAATTGTCAATCGTAATTCATCATTTAAACATTCTTAAATTCACAATGCAATTCTTTAAAAAGTATCACAACAACCTTGTACAATTAAATTTTAAAAAAGTAGTGAAAAAATCTAAAATTAAAGGACAAACCTCTACTGAAAGGCAATAATATTTTTTCTATTGAATTCTATGAGAATTTTTAACCTATATTCAACAGCTTTACATACAACAACTTTACATTTACACTTTACAGAAACAACATAACTAATAGCATAAGCATTTCAAGACTCAAATACTCAAATAAGCATCTCAAGACTCGACACACTACCATGTTCTTCTCAGAAATAATAGACTAAACATGTTCTTTTACTTCTTTATTGCATACAGCAACAGGTTCTTTTACTTCTCTAACTGTAAAAACTAAAAAATAAAAAATTCTTGAGATTTCTTGTTTCTCTAACTAGTAACTACTAACTACTAACTACTACTACTCTACTAGTACTATATGCCGAGTGTTGTTGTAAGTTGTAACTGTAAGAGGGTGATGGGGGAAGCGGGAGATTACCTGTTCCAGTTTCTAGTTCCATTCAAAGTTCATACTGATAGGGGAAGCGAAATGCTTGATTCGGGGGATGGGGGAGGCTTGCGTCAGGAGAAGCTTCAAGCTTGAGAGAGAAGAGGAGGAGGGACGACGAAGGAGGTGGGTTGACGTCGGAGTTGAAGAGAGGAGAGAGGCGGAGGAGGGAGGCAGAGCAGGTTGTGTTGACGAATTGATGTCGAAGTTGAAGAGAGGAGAGAGGCGGAGGAAGTTGTGCTGACAAAGGTTGAAGTTCGAGTGAGCTGTGACTGTGCGGAGGAGGTTGTGCTGATGTTGGTCGAGGTTAGACCTCGACCGAGCTCGCCGAGCTGCGACTGCGAGCAGGGATGCAGATGAGTTGAAGCGAAAGAGGGATTAGGGGTTTAGAGGAGATTAGTCGGGTCGGGTAGGTTTTTTATTGGTTAAGTGCTAAGCGGGTCTAGCCCGCCTAGACCGCTTACACGCCGCTTAGGCCGATTACACGCCGCCTAACTCCGCCTTGCACCATTAACTGATTTCCGAAACTGCTTAGGCCCTATGCGAGGCATCGGGGGGGGGGGGGGGGGGGGGGGGTGTAGTGCCTAGGCGGCCGCTGGCTTGAAGACTTCCCACATTCTTCTAGTAGGCCTGTTGTTATTGTGAAATTGTTATACTGTTCTTGGAAGCTTTGAGATGCGTGTTAAGATTGTGTGGCCCCGGTTTTTACCCCATTGTTAAGTTTGTGAATAATTGCATAATATATTGTCTGTTTATCATCTCTTGGATGATTTTGGATAAAGGTTTTGTAATGGTTGTTGTATTTCACTATTTGTGATGATTTCTAATTTTAGAATAATGATATGATAGTGTTGTTAACCGTGCATGAAGAGGACCAAGGAGAAAATGCAGTGGGCCTGACTCCTAGGCAGAAACCGTTGCAAAATGGAAAGAAATCAATCGCCAACAATTTTCTTCGCAAGATGGTGGTGGGAGGCCAACTAGGAACGTACCAGAAAGAGGGTCCAAAAAGGGCTACGTGCGAGGGAAGGGGGGGCCTGATAACTCACACTGCAGTTACCATGGCGTAAGACGACGCACATTGGGGTAAATGGGTTGCTAAGAGCATAGTCGTTGGTTGCTAAATTTTGGGTAAATGGCAAATGTAAATAGAAAATATGAGTTGTTGCTGTAGTCGTGTGAAGCCAAAATTTGGCTTTTTGTAGGTTTTTAATATCATACGAAAGATTATCTACCGTCCTAGCGCCCCGTACACGTAAATTTAATAGGCCGGAGGATTATTTATCGTCCGTTAAACTAGGAAAAAAAATTAAAATCAAATCGGACGGGTGATCATTTGTCGTCGGTTGGATTTTTTTTTTTTTTTTTTTTAAATTCGGTTAGATGGGATATTATTTCCCGTCCGAGAAAAGGGGGCAAAATTGACGCGTTTTTGGGCGTGGGACGAGGCTTAATGTTTCGTCTCATTCAATATATTAATAAAAAAAAATTGGCGCCAGATTGGAGAGAAAAATGTATTCTTGGGTAAAAAGTTAATAACACAATTGGAGGGGGAAAAAAAATTGGGGGAAGGGATTATCTACCGTCCCAACCCTATTTTGGCATTTAGCCAATTGTAGTGATGGTGGATAATTTACCGGCCGATATTTTTTTTTATTTTAAATTTAATTCGCAGACGATATATTATCTTTCGTCCGATCAGATTTGAGCTGCGAATGTCTAGGACGGTGTTTCATTTTTTGTCCGACCTCTTCGACGAAACATAATCTTTCGTCCCAATAAACGGACGAAAGATAATCCTTCGTTAGATATATTTTGGTAAAAGTCATTTCATCTTCTATATTTGATCAAGCACTGTTCATGTCAGATTGATTTTTTAGATAAATGGCCAATGACTACCACACTTTTTTTCTCATTTTTTAAAAATCTATAACTATTATAATGGGAGAGATGGGGTTGTAAACAAATAAACAATTTTTTATTCCTTAGTGTGTGTGTGTCAACACGTGCAACGCACGTGTTGGTAGATTTTTTTGTCCTTTTCATTTTCCCTTCCCATTTTTTCCACGTGCATCGCACGTGCATTACACTAGTGTGGATAAATGACAAACGACTATAGATGTTTTAAAGATCCGAGAGCCTAACCGTGGGTCCCGCCTCTGGCTTGCGACATTTGCTACTGCTCTGGATACTGCACGTGCATATGACGAAGCTGCTCGTGCTATGTAGGGGTGGACAACTATTATCCGAACCGACCAATCCGAACCAATCCAACCCGAACCGACCGGTTTTTAACCGAACCAATTGGGGGTTTGGATTGGCTCGGTTCTTGATCTTCAATAACCAACTGGACCGGTTCGGTTGTTGGATGGGGCTTTCAAATGACCGATGAAACCGAACCGACCGTACCTCTATGCATAAGTCCATAAAAAATATAGTTCTCCTTTAATTTTTTGAATATAAAAATAGTTATTTCTCATTTTCTTGGAGATACAAACAGTCTTCTTTAATTTCTTTAATACAAATCGAGTAAATGTTCTACCTATGTTTTCATTCTCCATAATCCTGTGTGTTATGTTGTTGAGAAATGCTTGATTTACAGTGTGGCCCAACTTAATAGAACCAGGAAGTTGATGTAATATTTAGTAGTTACTTTAATCAAGTCAAGTAGAAATTGTAATCTAAATCTTTTTTTATTGTGCCTGAAATTCAATTAAGATTACAGAAGTATGCAAGTAAAATAATTGTTTATCTCACCCATTTAAACGTCATATTCTCAAACAATTAGTGCAAAATTATTACAATTTGTGGTTCTATGAATCTTCATTTTAAATTCATTTGTGAATAACAAATAGCAGGTTGTTTTTTAAGTTTGATTGAAGTTGATCCTTTAAATTTCAACAAAATTATGAATGATGTTGAAGGTGAAAAGTAGCACGCCAAATCGACCATCCAATCCAATCCAAACCGAGCTTAATCGGTTTGGATGGAAACCGATCCAATTAAGGTTCGGATTGGTTGCGGATGAGAAAATTAAAAAACCGATCTTCTTTGGATCGGTGGTGGAGGTCCATATTAGGTCGGATACCGACCGATGCCCACCCCTAGTGCTATGTACGATCCGTCTTCCTGTTTGAATTTAGGTCAGATGCTGTGACGTCCACTTGATCTGATGCTGTCACTTCCACAACCACATAATCATGTTCGTCAACATCAACAGCAACTTCACATCATTAATCTATCAGGTATCTTTTGATGACATGAAATCCTATTTCGGATTTGCAAAATGTATGCTTTCCTACCATTTCTTAGAGCATCACCTAGTGGTCGATACCCAAATTTTGGGTGTTTGGCAAATAGAAGTAGAAAAAATAGCGACGATTTGTCTTCATTGTTAGTCAAAATTTGATTTTTACGAAATCTGAATAGGACGATGGATGATTATTTACCGTCCGAAGTTTAAAAAAAAATTAAATACCCACCTGTGAGAGATAGTGACATTTATAATTAAAAAAAAATCAAAAAACTAAACTTATCTGGCACGGTAGATGAAGTAGCATCCGGGGTTATTTGTCTTTAGCGAAATGGTGAGGGACGGTAGATTATCTACCGTCCTTCACTTTCTTTTTAATATTTAATTTATGGGACGGAATTTAATCTTTCGTCCAACAACTTCGTCGTATGCGATTGTACAGGAACAATGTATCGTTTCTCGTCAGACATTTCAGACGAAAGATAATCCTTCGTTAGCTATATTTTAGCAAAAGCCATTTCGTCTCCTATATTTGGCCAAGCACTGTTCATGTCAGACCCATTTTTTGGGTAAATGGCCAACAACTGCAGTATTTTTTTCTCATTTTATCCAAAATATAGGTAAATGGCAAACGACTACAGATGCTCTTAATAACTTAACTTTCCCACAAGAGGATGACTACACATACATGAATTTTTACCCCAAACATACATTATAAATGCATTGGGACCCACTTCTCACTAGAAGACAATATTAAAACATTGTCTTTTAGTGAGAAGTTGGTCCCAATGCATTTATAATGTATGTATGGGATAAAAACTCATGTATGTCTAGCATTTTGCTCCCTACAAATAAGACAGCTCCCCCCCCCCCACACACACACACACACACACACACACACACACACACACACACACTTAAGCATATTATTCTGCATTAATATTTTATTATGGTGTTTAAACCTTAGTCGAATATCTATTTACGTTTTCTAAAATTAAAGTTATATTTTGAAATGGTATATTCTTCATATGTTCTTCTTAATGACTATTTCTCTTACTTAAGCGTGTAGTTAAAAACTTTGTTGTTGTTTGCTGTTGAAGTCAAGTCAGCTTTATCTTCCTGCTTAATTTAATCTATTTGCTGCTTATTTTGAATTATATGAGACCAATTCTTAGTAGTTAATTTTGAACCGATAATTGCTACACATACCTCATTTCTTATTCTAAACTTACATAGGTTTGTATTTTAGTGGTTGTTGGGGCCATCAATCACTAAAAGATAAACCCTATATAAGTTTGGGGGTAAGAAATGAGGTATGTGTAGCATTTTTTTCTTTCATAAAGAAAAGAAAGTTTGCTTTTTGACGGTCCACATCATTTGTTTATCTATCAGTTGTAATTTCTTTTCATTTGTAGAAACAACATGTATCAATAGTGATGATGAAGTAAACTTAACCCTAAATAAAGAATTTCCAAAAATATTAAAAGATTAAGTTTACCAACACGTAATGCAGATTAAGTTAAAAATTATAACTATTAATTGATTTGATGAATTTTCAAGATATTAAATTGTTTAACAAGCCCAATTAAATATTCAATCCTATCGATCAACAATAATACTTAATTGTTCTTAGCATGTAAGATATTCAATAAAGATTCGTACTCTAATTAGCAAGTAGAAACGCTCACTTTCAATATTTGTGGACGACAGATAAATCAAAGAATATTATAGAGATGATAAGGTAGTAACACAAATATTTGAGAAGTGGAAATAGTTAATCGGGGTTGCGGATAGGTAGTACAGTGAAGAGAAAGGGCTATGATGGCAAAGTAGCGAGGAGGAGGTGGCTACGGTGGTCGGCTTGCGGAATCGAGGCAACGAGCAGCAAGTACAGCCGCTCAGTGGTGGGGTTGACGTCAACGGAGGTGGTTGGCAACAGGATGGAAGCAGGGTGGCGGATGAAGGAGGTAGAGGCGGTGTGAGTTGGTGTAACGCTCCTGCCCCTAGCTCGGACAATTTATACAATTTATAAGATAAATTAGATATTGTTACCGCTAAATCTGGTGTGGGGGTAAACAGATAGTATTTGTGGATTCTTAGGAAAACTTGAATAGCAAACCTGTAACCTGTTCCGCCAGAGTTTGACCGTTGACTTCCGCCGTTCACCTACAAAAAGTGCGAGACACCGGGGTTGATCCCGGCGACGCACCCTCCGACGCTCAAGTCAGTAATCAGAAATGATTATGAGAGAGCATTAACTAGCAAAAGATTGATTACCTCTTAATGGAGATGGATGGGGGGTATTTATAGGCGCCGCTAGGGTCAGATTAGGAATGTGATCCCTATGGTTAGATAAGGAATGTAATCCCTAATCCCCAGTGAAAGGATAGATATGAATCAGGGCCGTTGATTAGGATTAATCAGAAACCCTAATTCTATCCTTTCTGGATCGGGTTTGCTGCGGGTTGAAACCCGCACCCAGTTGAGGTGGATCTGTTCGCGGGTTAGCAGGTCTTCGAGGAGGAGAACCCGTACCCGCTTCAGATCCATTGGTAGGTAAAATTACCGTTTTACCCCTGGACTTCAAGATTCGTGCCCAATTTGGAAGGTTCCGATTTAACCCCATTTTTAGCCATATCACGAGCCCCCCACTCCCGAAGACTGAGTTTGATCAGCCTTTGAGGAGTAGTTTTACTGTTTAAATGGCTAGTGGAGTGGTATCGGAGTCCAAATGGAAGGTTTTGAATCTTTGAAGGAGGTAGTGTGGTGATTTTTCGAGTTGTTTGTACTCTAAGTTGTTCTTGAGCTTTTCTGGATGTTTGGTGATTTTTCTCTATTTTTTCGGATTATTTATTTAATTTTGCGATGTGTTAACCGGTCGTTCGGGGGTCTTAACAACACGTTCTAGGCAATAATTATTCGTTCAGGGGCTCAAAAATATACCCCCGAATTTATAATTATTCCCTAGAATTTTTAGTTAATTTCCCAAATTTTTAGTAATTTTATCGCAAATTTTAAATAAATAAAACGATTAAAATAAATAAAAAATAATTTTTAATACCGATTTATGGCGTGGCGCGATCTGAGCCCTCCATCAGCGTCGAGTGCATTTTTCTGGGCGATCGGACGATCCATGTTGCTCGGTAGATAGTTTCCCCGTATGAGAGGGTCGGTGCCTCGGTCGCTCGGCTCGCCTCCTCGACAGCTCGACTCGGAGCCTCGGAATCTGCCGAGCTACGTGGCAAGATCCTGAGCGTCTATCTCAGCGCGGATCCCAAAAAATGCTATCTTGTCGTTTAGTGAACGTGGCTTGATCTGAGCCGTCCATCACGTTGAGCACGTTTTTTTGACAAGATCCAACGGCTGAGAAGGGTCAGCGAGTTATTTCTCCATATGTGGGGGTCGGTTCCTCGTCCCCTCGGTTCGACAGTTCAGCGTTGTAGGCCGAATAAGTGCTCTGACAGGACGTTCGGTTCGACCTAGTAGCTCGAAGGCTCGACCAAGCTGTTCATTAGCTCGGCTAGGCGCTTCGGTGGCTCAATTCCTCGTCTACTGTATTAGGGGCTCAGTGGTCCAGCCCAGCTGTTCGGTAGCTCGGCATTTAGCTCGGAATCTGCCGAACTATGTGGCGAGATCCTAAGCGTCCATCTCAGCGTGGATCCCCAAAAAATGCTATCTTGTCGTATAGTGAACGTGGCAAGATCCGAGCCGTCCATCACGTTGAGCACTTTTTTGACAAGATCCAACGGCTGAGGAGGGTTGGCAGAATTTTTCTCCATATGTGGGGGTCGGTTCCTCGTCCCTTCGGTTCGGAACCTCAGGATCTGCCGAGCTACGTGGCGCGATCCTGAGGGTCCATCATGGCGCGAATCACGAGGACGAGGTTCAGATCACGAAAAATTGTTATTTTGTAGTTTTGTGAGCGTGGCGCTATCTGAACCGTCCATCGAGTGTTGACACGAATTTTGGAACAATCCGACGGTGATTCGGCCTCGGCATAATTTTTCTCCATATGTGGAGGTCGGTACCTCGGCACCTCGGTTCGGTTAGAACAGTTGTTCGGTGGCAGATCGAGATGATGTTTGCCGAGGAATGGAGTTAGGCGCTTTGATGAGTTCTGGCTTTGAACCGTCGTCACCCTCCAACTCAGTAGCTCGGTTGCTTAGCCAAGCTGTTCGGTAGCTCGGCTAGGCACACCGGTGGCCGGAGGCTCGGAAGGTACACGTGGCCAGATCTGGAGCATCCATCACGGCGTGAATCACGAGGACGAGGTTCAGATCACGAGAAAATGTTATCTTGTCGTTTTGTGGGCGTGGCACTATCTGAACCGTCCATCGAGTTTTGATACGAATTTTGGAACGATCCGACAGTGATTCGGCCTCGGCAAAATTTTTCTCCATATGTGGAGGTCGGTACCTCGGCACCTCGGTTCGGTTAGAACAGTTGTTCGATGGCAGATTGAGGTGATGTTTGCCGAGGAATGGAGTTAGGCACTTTGACGAGTTCTGGCTTTGAACCGTCGTCACCCTCCAACTCAGTAGCTCGGTTGCTTAGCCAAGCTGTTTGGTAGCTCAGCTAGGCACACTGGTGGCCGGAGGCTCGGAAGGTACATGTGGCCAGATCTAGAGCGTCCATCACGGTGTGGATCACGAGGATGGGGTTCAGATCACGAGAAAACGTTATCTTGTCGTTTTGTGGGCGTGGCGCTATCTGAACCGTCCATCGAGTTTTGACACGAATTTTGGAACGATCCGACGGTGATTCGGCCTTGGCAGAATTTTTCTCCATATGTGAAGGTCGGTACCTCGGCACCTCGGTTCGGTTAGAACAGTTGTTCGGTGGCAGATCGAGGTGATGTTTGCCGAGGAATGGAGTTAGGTGCTTCGACGAGTTCTGGCTTTGAACCGTCGTCATCCTCCAACTCAGTAGCTCGGTTGCTTAGCCAAGCTGTTCGGTAGCTCGGCTAGGCACACCGGTGGCCGGAGGCTCGAAAGGTACGCATGGCCAGATCTGGAGCGTCCATCACGGCGTGAATCACGAGGACGGGGTTCAGATCACGAGAAAATGTTATCTTGTCGTTTTGTGGGCGTGGCGCTATCTGAACCGTCCATCGAGTTTTGACACGAATTTTGGAACGATCCGACGGTAATTCAGCCTCGGCAGAATTTTTCTCCATATATGGAGGTTGGTACCTCGGCACCTCGGACCGGTTAGAACAGTTGTTCGGTGGCAGATCAAGGTGATGTTTGCCGAGGAATGGAGTTAGGCGCTTTGACGAGTTCTGGCTTTGAACCGTCGTCACCTTCCAACTCAGTAGCTCGGTTGCTTAGCCAAGTTGTTCGGCAGCTCGGCTATGCACACCGGTGGCCGAGTTATGGACTTGAGCGATTTGAGGATTCTTTGTTTTGAAACGTCGCAACTTTCCGTTTTGGCGCTTTAGCTTCTCTTAGTGGGCTTTGAAATGCCCAAGGAAGCCCAACTGTCGCTTCATGGTTATAAATTCTCACTCCCCCACCCCAGAGCTCATTTCTTACTTTTCACTCCAAGCTTTCACTTTTACTCTCTGCGTGCTCTGCTAGCGGCGATTTTAGCTCCAAGGCGGCTGCGTTAGCTGTCGCGTGGGCCAGGCAATTTTCGGTGAACTAATTCCGACCGTGAACGTCTCTTCAAGGCCACGTCACATCAAGGTCAGTTTATTTGCCTAAGCTTTTTTTTAGAGATGTCAAGGGTAGACTCGGAGAGTGAGGCATCGTCCTCGGGTGATAGTGGCGCCGAGGAGAGGAGGCGAATGGAGATCTGAAGAAAGGGGAAGGAGGTGGCTGAGCCGTCCGTGGCCGAGGTGAAGAAGAAGAAGAAGAAGGCAGTGGCCCAATCTCCTGTAGTCGAGGAGACCGTGGAGACCGTGAGGCAAGCCCCTGAGTTTGGCCGGTACCCTTGTGTACTGTCCGACCATGCCTAAGTCAGGCAATACGAGGGTGAGCTTCTGGAGAAGGCGATCGTAGGTCGATCGGCAGTGTACGAGGAGAACGTGCCGGTCCTGGCTACCGAGGCAGATGAGATTACGTCGGTATCATCTGAGAGGGACCTGCTCCGGATCAGAAAAGGGTTCGCCATCCCTCCGGAGTACAAGCTTATCCTCCCCGGCCCTGGAATGCGAGCGAACTCCAAACTGTCGTCGTCAGATATATGTATGTTCGACTACGACTCGCTGAATGCTGAATTGCGCTTTCCTCTGCACCCCTTTGTGTTAGAGGTCCTTTAGTGGTACTGCCTGGCGCCGACCCAGTTCATGCCGAACACCTGGCGCCACGTGAAGGCCTTCTTGCTGCAGTGCCGAAACGCCGAGGTCGAGCCAGACCTGACGATCCTCCGGAGCATGTATCGGATTCACCGGATGCACAAGACTAAGCATCGCTACTACTTGTCGCCTCGGAAAGGCGTTAGGATTATAGAGAATCCGGACTCGATCAAAGGTTGGAAGGAGAAGTTCTTTTTGTTGAGGGAGCCCTCGATGCTGAAGATTTCGACTCAGTGGAAAGTGGAGGTGCCGAAGTTTGCGAGGGTCGACCCGGTACTGACAGCGGCCGAGGAGGAAGTGGTGGGGAAGATCATGGCTCTCACCATGTTGAGCTGGAGGGAAATGACCGAGGAGGTGCTATATGGGTCGGGCCTCAGTCCGATCGACCCGAGTACGCTCCTGACATCTCGTAATATATATTTTTTTTCTAAGTTTTTAGCTCGTTTCGCTAACTTGCTGTTTGTTTTGTTGTTCGGAACAGAAGCGCCGAAGATGGACTTTCTGGGGATGATGAACGAGCGAGGCAAGGTTGCCGACGGAAGGAAGAGGAAGAGGCCGAGCACGACAGCTTCGTCCGGCCGGCCCTCTAAGGTTCCTTCGGCAGTTGCTCCGCCTACTACCATTGCTGAGGTCCCCTCGCCAGTGGTGGTCGTGCTCGCCGACCCCTCGGCTTCTGCTGCATCTGCCATGGCCAGTGAGGCCTTCGATGTTTCGGCGGTGCTGTTGCTCCAGGCTCCGCCTCTGACCACTCACGCCGAGGAGATCCTGACCGAGCAGCACAAGAAGCTATTCGTTCTGAACTGGCGAGTCAAGAACCACGACGGCTTCCTTGGGGACTCGCAAATGTGCACGCAAGCCGTCAAGCACTTAGCGACCCCGAAGGATCGAGCTGCGCTGAAGGCGGGGACGACTGGTGATGACACCTACGAAGTCGCTCGGTCGCTTGTGTCGATAAGTTTTGCATTCATTTTTCTTGAAAATTTCTTAAGTTTGCCGTTCGGCTTTTACCTTGTTCTTTTCTCTTTTTGCTTCGGCAGGCCACTTGTCACTTCGGCCATCTCCTTCAAGCGTTCGCCGAACAGGA
Source organism: Hemerocallis citrina (assembly GCA_017893485.1). Lineage (NCBI taxonomy): Eukaryota > Viridiplantae > Streptophyta > Magnoliopsida > Asparagales > Asphodelaceae > Hemerocallis > Hemerocallis citrina. The sequence continues at coordinate 298,979,787 of CM030361.1, read as the reverse complement.
GAAGGAGTTGAAGGCCGCCAGCGATAAGGACAGGGCCGAGAAGGTGAGGGCGGTTCGGTAGCTTGAGGCAGAGCAGAGACGCGCGGACGGCTTGGAGGTTCGGGTCGCCGACCTTGAGGCAGACCTGGAGCGAGCGAAGGGGCGGCTTGCTGAGGAGGTCGCCAAAGTCGCCAAGGCTGCCGAGGAGCTGGCGGCATCGGCGAAGGCTCTGGCGGAGGCAAAGGCGGAGAAGGACGCCGTGGCGGCGGTGATCAGGGCCGAAGTCGAGGCCGAGGTGAAGGCGCACATGGCCTCCAACATGGAGAAGTCTTACGAGAGGGCGCTCGACCATGTTCAGGACCGTGTCCCTGGCTTTTAGCGGGTCGAATACAGGCTGTGGCCCAGAGCTGCGGCAGAGGGCAAAGAGGAGGAAGGCGAAGAGGAGGAAGGCGACGAGGAGGAGGAGGTGGTCCCGGAGACTGTGGTGACCGACCCCCAGGCCGGGGCGACGGGGAATGAGGGGCCGTCTGGCGAGGCGCCTGCGGTCGAGCCGACGATGCCGATGGACC
>CM030361.1:298869179-298978739 GCA_017893485.1 Hemerocallis citrina | reverse complement strand
CCTGATCTCCTCGTCCTTTGTAATTTTGTTCCCCCCCCCTTTAGAATGTAATGCCTTTTTGCGGACTGGCCACCGCCTCTTCTTTATGAATGAAATTCTTATTTCAAATTTGTCTAAGTGTTTGGCTCGGACTTTAGTCTTTGAATGTGATGTGCTCGTCTTTCAAATCCTCGTTCATGCTCTAGATACCGCAGCAGTTCAGCATCGTGCTGAACTGTTTAAGCAGTCTCGCGAGGCTCACCTCGAGGGTGAGATCGAGCTGATCAGGAGAGTGTCGCTCAACGTGGAGAAGAAGAACAGCGAGCTGCTGGCCGAGGCGCACCACTTACGGATAGTCGAGGAGGAGCTCTCGATGAAGGAGGAAGAGCTAGCCTCGGCGCTGGCCGAGCGAGACGAGCTCGCGAAGAAGGTCGAGCAGATGCCGAGGGTCACGGTCGACAAGAGCATTGAGGTGACCAATTTGCGTCACATTATATCTGATAGTGCTGAGTACCCAGGTTCGGCGAAACTCCCTCGATTCAAGGTACTGGTTAAGGACGACACTTTGAAAGACGGGATCGTTGAGCTCGAGGAGGAAGTGGCTCGTCTGAAGCCTCAACCCGTGAGGACTAACGTCCGCAGCACCTCGTGCACTCGCGAGGAGAGAGAGCGAGGGATCTCCTTTTACGAGCTCGCGACTCGTGCTCCCGTCGTTGGTCGGATTGCGGCCGATGCCCAAAGCGGTGTAGCTGTTAGCTCGAGCGGAGCCTCGGTCAGAGCCACTGTTAGGGTTAGTGGCGAAGAGGCATCCCAGTTCGTCGGCCTAGAGACGAGCTCGGAGATGAAGAGACGAAAATGCCGAGTGTCCCTGAATCGGAATGTCCCCATTCCGAGGAGGCGCTGAACTAGATGTACCGGGCTTTTGATTTCTTGCATCGTCTTCCTTGTTGTAATTTCTTGCCTTGTAAATTTATCAAGTTGCTTTTTTGTTGTAACTTCTTGCCTTGTAAATTTATCAAGTTGTTTTAATGAAATCGAAGTTCGTCTGCCCATTGTTGTGCCGTAGTTGCCCTACTCTTGGAACGAACCATAAGAACCAGTAGTTAATTTATTCGAGCGTTCTAGACATAGTATTCGAGCGTTAGCTGTAGAACTTTAGCACTTGCTTGGGATATGCCGAGGCAACTTGGCACTTCGGTAGTGTAGTAGCACGAATTTTAGACCCGAGCTGATCACGATCATGGCACGAATCACGAGGCGGAAGGCTCGAGTTTCGAGAAAACACTATCTTGTCGTTCAGTGGATACGTGGCACGATCTGATCCGTTCATCACGTTCTAGCACGCATTTTGAGACGATCTAATGGTAAAATTGGTTCGGCAGAATTTTTCTCCATATGTGGAGGTCGGTTCCTCGTCCGCTCGGCTCGGGATACTGAGGTAGTGCAGTCGAGCCGAGCATTGGACTCCGAACTCGCCGTTAGAGTGGTTCAATCTGGACGGTCGATTACGATCATGGCACGAATCATGAGTCAGGAGGCTCGAGTTTCGAGAAAACACTATCTTGTCGTTTTTTGGATACGTGGCACGATCTGATCCGTTCATCACGTTTTAGTATGCATTTCGAGATGATCCAACGGTGAAATTGGTTCAGCGGAATTTTTCTCCATATGTGGAGGTCGGTTCCTCGTCCGCTCGGTTCGGGATACTGAGGCCGTGTAATCGAGCCGAGCGTTGGACTCCGAACTCGCCGTTAAAGTTGTTCAATGGTTGTGGGAGTAATTCCGAATGGCGAACTACCTCTAGCTCTCTTAAGAGCGAACTTGCGAAGTAGAATCGAGCCAAGTGTTGGACTCCGAACCATCGTTAGAGTTGTTCAACGGTTGTGGGAGCAGTTCCGAATAGCGACCTACTTCTAGCTCACTTAAGAGTGAACTTGCGAAGTAGAATCGAGCCAAGTGTTGGACTCCGAACCATCGTTAGAGTTGTTCAACGGTTGTGGGAGCAGTTCCGAATGACGACCTACTTCTAGCTTGCTTAAGAGCGAACTTGCGAAGTAGAATCGAGCCAAGTGTTGGACTCCGAACCATCGTTAGAAATGTTCAACGGTTGTGGGAGCAGTTCCGAATAGCGACCTACTTCTAGCTCGCTTAAGAGCGAACTTGCGAAGTAGAATCGAGCCAAGTGTTAGACTCCGAACTATCGTTAGAGTTGTTCAACGGTTGTGGGAGCAGTTCCGAATGGCGACCTACTTCTAGCTCGCTTAGGAGCGAACTTGCGAAGTAGAATCGAGCCAAGTGTTGGACTCCGAACTATCGTTAGGGTGAAGAGTAAAAGCGAAGAGATGCAAACAGTTTTACAAGTAAAATATGAAAAAGCATTCTTTATTGATGACTAATGGTCGGCTGCTTCTAAAGTTGCTAGCCGTTATTACAAGAGAGAAATAAAGGAAAAAATACAAGTAAAAGGAGAGGAACGGTTCGACATCCCAGAATACTTAGAGAGGCGTTAGTGCTCTCTCTTGGTATTTCAAAAGATGGTCGGCATTCCAAGTCCTGGGGATCTCTCTGCCTTCGAGGTCTTATAGTCTGTATGTCCCGGGCCGAACTACTTTGGCGATCTTATAGGGTCCCTCCCAATTTGGAGCTAGTTTGCTCTTCTGACCAGGAAAAGAGATGGCTAACTTTCTGAGGACCAAGTCCCCTTCTTTGAGGTCGGTAGGTTAGACTCTCTTATTGTATACCAACTCGATCCTTCTTCGGTAGCTTTGTTGATAAATGGCAGCTCTTTCTCGGATCTCATCAATCAGGTCTAGATTTGCTCGGAGTTCTCTGGGATTTTGTTCTTCTTCATAAGCCATTAGACGAGGAGAGGGTATACCGACTTCTAGGGGGATCATAGCCTCGGACCCATAGGTGAGATTGAATGGCAACTCTCCTGTGGGGGTCCGTTTTATAGTGCGGTAGTTTCACAGCACGTTAGGGAGCTGATCGACCCATAGGCCTTTAGAGCATTTATCCAACCTCTTCTTAATACCGGAGAGGATATGTCGGTTAGTATTCTCTACTTGGCCATCCGACTGTGGATGGGAAACGGAGGAGAATCGGTGTTGGATGGCGAGGTCTTCACAGAGAGCTAGGAAGGCCGCCCCAGTGAACTGGGTTCCGTTATCTGTTATGGGGACCCGAGGGACACCGAATCGGCTGAACTACCTTATTCTCGGTGATCGTGGCCAAGGGCTCGGCCTCTATCCATTTTGAGAAGTAGTCGATTGCCACGACTAAGAATTTGAACTGGCCGGGAGCTGGTGGGAATGGCCCTAGTAAATCCATCCCCCACATTGCAAAAGGGATAGGACTTGATAGGGAAGTGAGTGGAGCTTGTGGGAGGCGTCGGATGTCGGAGTACTTCTGACAAGAGCTGCATTGCCGAACGTGCCGTTCTGCGTCTCGTAGGAGGGTGGGCCAGAAATATCCGTAATTCAACACTTTGCGGGCTAAGGATCTGGACCCTGAATGCGCCCCGCCGATGCCCTCGTGAAGTTCATACAGGGCGTAGTCGGCTTGTTCCGGAGAGAGGCATCTCAAATAAGGCCTGCCATCTACCTGTGTGAAGGAGCGCTTATATAGGATGCCCTCGATAAGTGTGTATCGCTCTGCTCGGGTTCTTACTCAGTGAGCTTCCTTTGGATCTTCGGGGAGGAGCCCATCCCTCAGGAACTCAACGAGGGGTTTCATCCAATTATCTTGAAGCAGGACAGGTAGAGACTCCATAGAATCAGAAGTTTCATCTTCTATACTTGGCTTCAGGAGTACCTCAATCAAGACGGTCTGCTCGAGACCTTGGAGGGAGGAGGAGGCTACCTTGGAGAGGGCATCGGCCTTGGCATTTTCTTCACGGGGGATTTGCTGGATGAGGGCTTCTTCAAGTAGGGCCATGAGATTCCTGATCTTGGCTAAGTACTTAACCATTCGGTCATCACGTGCTTCATACTCGCCTAGGACCTGATTTACGACCAGCTGAGAGTCGCTAAAGATCCGAAGGCATTGCGCCCCTGCATTGCGAGCCATTCCAAGGCCGACTATGAGTGCCTCGTATTCTGCTTCGTTGTTAGAAGCCTTGAAGTTGATACGGAGGGAGTATTGGAGGATGAAGTCATCTGGGCCTGCCAGAATGACCCCGGCTCCGCTTCCCTCGTTACAAGAGGAGCCATCCACATAAACCGACCAGACAGGTGGTCCCTTCATTGCTTGGCTGAACTCGGGGATGGTATTTTCAACTATGAATTCTGCTAAGGCCTGAGCCTTGATCGCGGTCCGAGGCTGATACGTTATATCATGCTGGCTCAGCTCGATAGACTACTTCATAAGGCGACCAGAGGTCTCTGGCTTGTGGACTACTTGCTTCAGCGGTTGGTCGGTAAGAACGACCACCGAATGGGACTGAAAATATGGGCGAAGCTTCCTCGCGGCCATCACTAGGGCATAAGCCATCTTTTCTATCCTCGGGTAGCGGAGCTCGGCATCCCGAAGTACCTTGCTCACGTAATATATGGGCCTTTGGGTCTTATCTTCTTCCCTCACGAGAACGGCGCTGAGGGTCTGCTCGAAGGCTGCGAGGTAGAGGTAGAGGGGTTCACCAGGAATTGGTTTGCTGAGGAGAGGAGGGTTGACAAGGTAGGCCTTGAGTTGGTCGAACGACTCCTGTTGCTGTTGAACCCATTCAAAACCTTTAGCCCCCTGAGGGCCTTGAAGAAGGGGAGGCATTTCTCCCCCGGACTTCGAGAGAAAATGTCCTATAGCGGCTAGGCGGCCTGTTAGCCTCTGAACTTCCTTAACGTTCTTGGGAGGGGCCATGTCTAATATGGCCTTGATTTTCTCAGGGTTAGATTCGATTCCTCGTTGGCTGACCATGAAGCCGAGGAACTTTCCTGACGAGACTCCAAACGCACACTTGTTCGGATTGAGTCTCATGTTGTGCTTTCTCAGAACATCGAACGCCTCCTGTAGATCGAGCACATGATCGGCCCCGTGGATGCTCTTTACAAGCATATCGTCCACATATACCTCCATATTTCAGCATTGATATGTGGTGCCTGCATTCTTCAAACCGAAGGGCATAACCCTGTAACAGTAGAGGCCCTGATCGGTCACAAATAAGGTCTTCGGGATATCTGGGGGGAACATCTGGATCTGGTTGTAGCCTGAGAAGGCGTCCATGAAGTTGAGGAGTTCATGACCCTAAGTGGCGTCAATCAATGTGTCAATACTTGGAAGAGGGAAGGGGTCCTTGGGGCAAGCCTTGTTGAGATCGGTAAAATCGATACAAATCCTCCAGGTCCCATTGGACTTCTTCACCATCACCACATTCGAGAGCCATTCGGGATAGTTTACCTCCTGTATGAACCGGACCTTCAAGAGCTTGTCCACCTCCTCTTTTATAGCTAGCTGGCGCTCGGGGGCGAACTTGCGCCTCTTATGTTGGATCAGTTTAGACCCCGGAGCAACGCTGAGGTGGTGGACCCAGAGCTCTTCGGAAATTCTGGGCATGTCTGCAGCTGACCAAGCAAAGAGGTCTCGGTTCCTTCGAATGCACTGGACTATGTCAGAGCATAGGGCGGATGGGAGGGTCTTGCTAACAAAGAACTTTCGGGTTGGATCCTGCTCAGAGAAGAGCACTTCCTCCAACTCATCCACAGGCTCGGACGTTGGTCGGGCAACATCTTGGGGGATTTCCAGAGTTTCGAGGAAGAGGACTGGACCGAGGGTAGAGGTCATGTAGCACTTGCGGGCCGTTTTCTGATTGCCTTTTACTTCCCCTACTCCTGCCCGAGTGGGGAATTTCATCTTGAGGTGATAGGCGGAAGGGACGGCTTCAAGGGCAGCTAGGCCGGGCCGACCCAAAATGACATTGTAAACTGCAGGGACATCCACGACCATAAAGTCCATCGATTCCGTTCGGGTGGTAGGAGTTTTGCCGGTAGTTACGTCCAGGGTGATCACCCCTTCAATAGTCACTGGCACTCCCGTGAACCCATGGAGCGTATAGCCAGTGGGCTTGAGTCTGTCTCGGGATAGTTTGAGGCCCTTGACAGCAGCGAGGAAGAGGATGTTAACGGAGATTCCATTGTCCACTAGGATCCTCTCCACTTTGAAGTTTGCCATGTGGAGGCTGATGACGAGTGCGTCACGATGGGGTGTTCGGACACCCTCAAGGTCTTCATCTGAGAATGTGACGGGCACTCCGTGGCCTTTAGGAGGAGGGGTGGCGCGAACCGAATTGACTTTCCTAATGAACGCCTTTCGAGAGGAGTTTGAGGAGCCCCCCAGTGGGCCCCCATGAATGAGGTGTAGGACGCTCCTCTTCGAAGTCGGGCATTTCGTCTCGTTCAGGACGCTTATTAGCCCCCTGAGGCAGGGGAGGAAGGTCGGCTCGGTCCTTTCTCACGAACCTAGTCAGCTGCCCCCTCTGGATGAGGGCTTCTATCTCATTCTTCAAGGCTCGATAATCATTGGTGTCGTGGCCATGGTCCCGGTGATAACGGCACCACTTCTCTTTATCTCTCTTCTTACCGGGGGTGTTCATTTTTGGTGCAGGAGGTATCACTGTAATATCCCGGACGGATATTACATTACATAAATTATTATTTTATTATTATCTTATTATTATTTTGTTTTAATTCCAAAATTGAAATATTTTGGTAATTTTCACCCGGTTTGTTCATAGGTAATTTTCACCCGGTTTGTTCATGGCCGAAATAGGTGTTGGGTTGCGAACTTGGTCGGTCGAAAACAGAAAGAGAGGGGAAAAGAAATGAGGGAGGGGTTATAGTGAAATTAAAAATTTATTAGTAAGTGCTATTTACATATTAAACCCCTAACCTTCACAATATTCACAAACTCTAATACTTTACTAAAATATTTAAATAAATACAATTAAATACTCAAGATAATCTATACAATCAAAATACCATCACAAAACTTATTTCAAGACGAATATAATGAACTCATATCCACATCTTTTCAATTTACCACAAAATTCAATATTTCAAAATACAAAGAATTAAAATAAAATAAAATAAAATAAACTAGACAAAATATTCCACTTCACACCAGGAATATATAAAAATAGTTATATTCGGCATTTAAAAAAACGAGGTGTTACACTCGGTTCTTTCCTTAAAGCATCAGAGCTCCCACAAGAGAAGAACCAACTTGAGTCGAAACCAATTGATGAATTAGAAGAAACACCCTTTGGGTTCCTTTAGATTTTTAAGTCACGCAAGAAGGGAATGCTTGCTCCTAACTGGGAAGGACCATATAAGGTTGCCAAATATGTCCACCCAAGAGTTTTCCTATTTTAAGACCTAGGAGGCAAGGAGATATTAAAGACCTGAGATGTCGAGCACTTGATAAAGTTTAATGAGGGTGCATAATTCCCTGTACTAGATTCTTGAAATTTGTTATAAGACCAGTCCTTATAATTGCATGTAATAAAAGCTAGCCACCAAGGCAGTTACCTAGTTTGATTTCTCAAAAAAGACTTAGCATTCCTTTCATAAATTCTTCAACTACTCTCTGGATGCAAAACACCGAGTTTGATGCTAAGCTCCTCTTTCGAGCTACACCAATAACTCATTAGCTTCATACAATGAGTTCAGTGCTCAGATCCTCTTCCGATCTACACCAACAACTCATTAATTCTCAAACAGCTGTTTCGGAGTCCAACTCGTGATTCAAGCTACTCCCACTTTGGAATTTTTCTTGTCACTCGAGCTGCTCCCGCAACTCGCTAACTCTCAAACAGCAGGTTCGAAGTCCAATTCGTGACTCAAGCTACTCCTACTTCGAAGTTCGACTTGTCACTCGAGCTGCTCCTATAACTTGCTCACTCTCAAACAGCAGGTTCTGAGTCCAACTCGTGACTCAAGCTATTCCCACTTTGGATTTCAGCTTATCACTCAAGCTACTCCCGCATCTCGCTAAATCTCAAACAGTAGGTACGGAATCCAACTCGTGACTCAAGCTACTCCCACTTCAGAGTTCTTCTTGTCACTCGAGCTAATCACGCAACTTTTTAACTCTCGAATAGCAGGTTCGGATTTCATCTCGTGACTCAAGTTAATCCCACTTCAGAGTTTGGCTTGTCAGAGCTGCTCTTGTAACTCGCTATCTCTCATACAGTAATTTCGGAGCCTAATTCGTCCCGAGAGTTGCTCCCACAACTCACTATCCCAAGAGCATCATGTTCGGGGGGTCCGGCTCGTCTCTAGAGATGTTCTCACAACTTGTCGACTCTAAACAATGAGTCACTACACTGAGGAAGACCAAGCAAGAAAGAATTCTTAAGTTCGGAGGTTCGTTGATTCAAGCTACTCGCGAAAAGCTCCCAAATTTTGCCTCGTCCTCGGCATGGACTTCAAGCCACCCTCGAAAAGCTCCCAAATTTTGCTTGGCTCGTCCCTCGGTATGGACTTCGAGCACAAAAAAAACCCAAATTTCACAAGCTCATACCTTGGCTTGGTATCCGAGCCACTCGCGAAAAATGCCTCAATTTCGGACTCATCCCTCGGCATGGCATCTGACCCACTCGTGAAAAGCTCCTAAATTTTGCATTGATCATCCCTCAGTTGCTTATCGTTTGAGCCACTAATAGAAGAGGCACAACAAGTGCCTAGGTTCGGCCAAACCAAACCCCATATGGTTCTTTGCTCGTCTTGTCGTTCGAGCCCTTCACAAAAAAGGCACAACCAATGCTTAGGTTCGGACAAACCGAACCCCATATGTTTCTTTGTCCGGCTTGTCGTTCGAGCTCTTCAAAAAAGGGGCACAACAAGTGCCTAGGTTCGGCCAAAAGAACCCCATAGTTAGGTTCTCGGCTTGTCGTTCGAACTACTCGCAAAAAGTTCTTCAAAATTTCTATGTCTCGGTGCTCGGCCAAAACTGAACCCCTATTTCGGTGCTTGGCAAAGCACATAAGGCTCGGGACTCAGACTGTATGAATCCACTCTGCCTTGACAAATCAAATGTCCCGAGGCTAGCCAACTAACTACAAGTAGGGCTTCGGTGAAACTTACTCATACTAGCCAAATAATAGACTAGTTAATCGAACAGCACCATGGTTAAGTCATTCGGTTATGGAACCCGAGGTGTAGGGTTCGATTTCGAGACCTTACACTTCAAAGAACTTTATTTTTTCTCCATGCTCGACCAAGCTGAACCAGCCCAGGGTGTACGCTCGGCATAGACTTCAAGCCACATGCGAAAAGATTCATCGACTTCGCTTGGCCTTTTTCATCGGCATGGACTTCGAGCCACCACCGAAAAAATTCATCAACAACGGTTGGTTTCGTCCCTCGGTGTGAACTTTGAGCCACACGTGAAAGGTCTCATCGATTTTGCTTGGCCTCGTCCCTTGGCACGGACATCGAGCCACATGCAAAAAATTTGTCAGCATCGCTTGGCATCATCCCTCGGCATGGACTTCGAGCAACACAAGAAAATATTCATCAACTTTTCTGCCTCGGCCCCCTCGCCTCGCCGATGCACACAGGCTCGACGCTTGGCATGGACTTCAGGCTGCACTTGAAAAGATCTTGACTTCATCGCCTCACCCCTCGTCTCTCCGAGTCACACATGCTCGGTGCTCGACACGCACGAACATATCTCGACTTCGTCGCCTTGCCGCCTTGTCTGGCCGGGGCACACATGGTCGGCACTCGGCATGGACTTCGAGCCTATCTCAAGCAACAATTGATACTAATCGTGGATCTCCCAAAAATCATGCACAATTGATCGCTCATCGAATCTCCTAAAAAAGTGAACCCCCCGGAGGTCAAATAAACCAAACCTTCTAGGACTCGACCAAGTTGAACCACCTTGGGGTCGGCCAAACTGAGTACCCACTTTGGTTCGGCGTTTGGTGCTCGGCCTATTGACGAAGCAGCACATGAGTTCGATAAACTACAAATATCAAACAAGTTGAAGTAGCTCATTAATTAGATAGCCAGTCCGGTTGCTAAGTCCAAGGTTTGGGGTTCGGAGCCTCCAAACTTCCGAGAATTTTATTTTTCCAAAGTTGAAAGCCATCTAATCTAGAGCTCAAACTCAATAAAAGGACCTTCAGTATTGTCATGCCCTGCTTCCCAAAAGGAATACGGAATACGAGTACGTGACAAAGTCCAGCGAATGATTTTCACATCATCCATAAGATGTACCAGTCTTAACTCAACAACATGGAAAGAAATAATCACAACCACGCAGAAAACATAATCACACAAACAGAATAAAATCCAATAACCAAATTTGTGATACAAGAACTTACCAAATAGCTCGAGAATATGCAATGCAGTAACAGTTCGACGAGTTCCTTTCAATTACCCATCACTGTACCTGTATAACATAACTCAAAAGGAAGAGAAAGATAACCCATTAGAGAAAGCTATGGGTGACAAGTAGTAGGAAGCAGTAAAATAGGAAATAAAGGACTATATAACAAAAACAGAAATTGGAACGATATCGGAGTCAATAAATGATAAACGATAACAAAATCAAAAGTTGATAATCAATAATTCAGAAATCAGGAATCAATGTTTAACAACCAGTATTCATTGTTAGTATCAATATTTAGTGTTCATTTATGTCTATAAGTCTTTTATCTATCCCAACTAATGCACGTACTACTGCATCCCATACCACAGGTTCGTTGCATACAAAACAGTGTTCGTTTTAGACATAGTGGTGGGATCTACAGAGCGTGTACTCGATGTAACAAGATAACATGATAACAAGTTCACAAGTATTACAAGATAACATGATAACAAGTTCACAAGTATTACAAGATAACATGATAACAAGTTCACAAGTATTTCTCCACCTTCCATGTCAATATTCCATGTAAACAAGAAGAGCCCTACCGAGTACATTTTCTGAGAATATCCACTACTAAGTCAACACTTATTACCCCGGCTTGTTATCATTTTATTAACAATCAGTTATGAACATGCACGTAATCAATGTGGACGATGATATCAATACTCATGCAACAGGTACAATCGATGAGACCAATAGCACTAGTACAATTTCAAGATGATATCAAGACTATAACATACATGAAATATACATGGTCCAATTCATTAAATATGGAAAACACGGTTTATATGAAAAACATAACAATATATGGACTAAGTGTACTACGATTTCTATGTGCAAGGTTTTAAGTTTCTGTGTCAGGAACCGGGTCGAAATCTCAGTACAAACTTAGGCAAATGACAAGGCAGTATATTTGAATGTTCCACAATAAATTAACGGTTCGGGATTGAGGTCAACAATAATATAAGAAGACTATGAATCAATAACATGGTACAATAAATAAACACTGGAGTTCAATTAAATGCGATATTCAATTTGATGACTACTTGCCGGATTTCAAAGAGTGTTTTCTTGAACTAGAAAAAATAAAAATGAGTTCAAGAGATGCTTGCCTGTTAGGACCGATTCTGAATATGAAGAGAATAACAGGATAAGAATCCCGACGGCGGCACGTGCACTCAGATGTGCACGACGAGGCAACCAACCACAAGAGAACAACAACGCAACAAAACCAAGCACACAAGCAGCAAAACACCAAGCAGCGACCCAAGACCAGATAGCAAATCAGCAACACAACTCCACACCGGATCTCTCACACAAACACCAAACACCACACAGCGGATCCACTTCACACTCACAGAACAGCACACACTTCGGATCCCCAACCAGACAAACAGTAAACACCAACCCTGGATCCCCTATGCCAAAAACAGCATACACCGAAATCCACCACTGGCTACTCTTCTTCCCCACTTCGATAGAGAGAGAAGGAGAGAGAGCAGGAGAAGGGACGATGACGTCTGGCGGCTGGCGATGGCAGCGATGACCACGGCAAGGGCAGCGACGGAGGCGCTGCGGTCGAGGAGCGATGGCAACGACCAAGGACGGCACGACGAGCGACTCTGTTTCGTGGCGAAACAGGGGAGAGCGGGACGACGGCAAGGAGGCGATGGTTGAGAGGAGGATGAAGGCAAGGCTAGTTGTGGAGTCAATGGCAATGGTGGAGCTTCGATGGGTTCTCAAAATTATGGTGGTCGTGACTGGGGAAGACGACGGTCGCAATGAGGGTGATGGCGATGAGTAGGGAACTTCGGCAATGGCAGCTCAACGGGGATGAGGAGGAGCAGCGACGGGTTTTGGCAACGAGCAGAGAGCGGGAGGCTCGACTGAAGGTGGAGGATGAAGACGATGGTAATGGCAGTTGTCGAACGGTGCAATGGGGAAGGCTCGAGCGGTGACGAGAGGCTCTATTGGGGAAGTTGAAGATGGCAGTGGGTCGAGCGGTAGGCTCGAAGTTGCAGGTGGCAACTTGGAAGCGCAAGTGGTTGAACAACGAGGGGATGATGTCGACTGGCAGCGAGGGTGTAGTCGACTAGCGGAAAGTCAACGAGGAGGAAGGAGGAGGATGACAACTCTGGAGGTTGAAGAAGATGAGGAGCTTCGGGGTCTCAGTGGCATTGCGGAGGAGGGCAGAAGTGGTAGTCGATGGTTGCTGCACTGGTCGACGAGGAGGAGTAGCGGAGGTGGCGACTGGGGGAGATGACAGGAGAGAGGTTGAAGGCGAGTGAGGAAGGTCGCAGGCAGAGGTGAGTGCAGGGAGATGGCGGCAATGGCGAGATGGATGGAGGCAGAGGCGGCGGTAGGCTCGAGTGGCGTCGATGAGGTTCGACGGAGGGGACAATGAGGAGGGTATACGAGGGCGGTGCTTTATTTCGGAGAACACAGAGGAGAAGGAGGAGTGGATGGAGGTCATCGGTGGCCTCAGGTGGGGAAGGCGAGCAGGGTGCTCGAGGCAATGGGCGATGGAGGCTCGGAGGAGACGACGGCTGAAATGGTGCTGCGAGTGGTGGTCACAGTGGTTGAGAGGGCTCGAAGACAGGGTGGAGCCACGGTGGAATGGTGGAAGAAGAAAGAGGAAGACGGGGTTGTTCTTGGCTTCGGGGGTAATAGAGGGGAGAGAGAGGAAGGCAGGGAGAGAGAAGAGAGACAATGGGTTTAATAGAATAAAAATAATAAAAATAATATAATATAATTAAAGTAATGGGTAGTTATGAGATAGTGGGGGTGTAGTTACGGGAACTGTGAAAAGTGGGGGAACGTGAGGAGATTTGTATACAGTGAGTATATAGGATTGATTCTGTACAAATACATATGGTTACTAGATTTAAATTTGTGCTTGGTTCATGGGCTTAAAACATTTTAATAAATTAGTTATGAGATTGTGCTTATAATAAACAATTGGGCTTGAGTTTCAAATTAAATATTAAAACAATTGAATAATTGTATATTGAGCTTCATAAAATAGTTGAATAATAATATTAATATTAAACTGGGCCTAGGCTTCAAGCAATAATTAAATAAAAAAGATACATATAATTAAAGAATGTAACAAGTAATCGAATAAATAATTTGGTTTAAATAATTAAAATAAAAGATTCAACATTTGGGTATTATATCAAAAATCATAGAATGAAATACAATTCAGGTTGAAAATCGATAATCAATTTAGAAGAATTAGTTGCAAGATACTAAGAATTAGAAATACGGTAAAATACATAAAAAATACGTATTAACGGGAACAGGGGTTACAAGTATTTTCAAGTTAAACTCGTCGAATGGCCTAGTGGTTAAGTCATTTGATCTTCATATTAAAGGTTGCGGGTTCGATGCCGACCCCGAAACTTGAGAAATTTTATTTTTTCTTTGAAGCCCTGCCGCCCGATTCCTCTCAAAGCCGTGTCCGACCCGATCTGAGCAGATCAAAGCCAAAATCGAACTGAGCCTGACCAAGCTGAATAGCACCAATGTTGGCCAAGCCGAGCCCCACCCAGGTACGGCTCAGATCATGGACTTCGTGGCAGACATGAATGAGGTACAACAGTGATCGCCAGATATCCTCAAGAATCGCATCATCATTTGGTTAATGGTTAAAATTTCAAAAATAATTATAAATTTGAAAATTTTATTAAAGTTTATGATAGTTAATTAAAAATTGGAATAATTAATTGAAAATTCTAAAAAATAATTGTAAATTCAGAAAATTAATATAAAATTCTGAGAAAAAATCATTAATTTAGAAATTTTAATTAAAATTTAGTAAATAACTAGATTTGCTCGTGGGCACGTGCCTACGGCACGTCTTCGAAACGATACAAAACACGAAAAGCCATGTAAACAGTAAAACAATAATTATGTAGCTCAAGTTTGAATAGTATGACAATAATTAGTTATAAATAAAAGTCTATGTTGAAAAATAATTATAAATGGGGGTATAAAATCTAACTTCTTAGAACTTTAAGTGTGGAAAATAATGAAATTTAATTGTTGAAGAGGTATTTTCTATTAAAAATTCTGAAATTTTACAAAACCGAAATCTTAAAATCAAAATTTCTAAATAAAGAAAGAATGGGAGAGAGAGATAGAGGGAGAGAAAGAGAGAGAGAGAAAGAGAGAAATATTATAAAGTAAAGAGAGAAAAGAGAGATAGTAATAAAGTAATGAGTTTTTTAGGGGGGGGAGGGGAATTTGGTTTTGGGGATTGAAATTTTGGAGGAAAAATATGTTTTGTGAGGTTTGATATGGGCCTTTAATTTTGGGGAGGATTGATTGTGAGCCACTTGATAGCTTTCTTTGTAATTTATTATATAGATTATAAATTCAGAAAAATTAATTGAAAATTCTAAAAAATAATTAAAATTTTGGAAAATTAATTAAAAATTTGGGAAAAATATTTTGAAGCACTAAAAAACAGTTACTATCCTCATAAGCTCCTAACAAGACCTCAAGCATCCCCAGAAGCTGTCTATGCTCTCCTAATTGCCTAGAGAAGGGCGAAATACTCCTCGAAGGTGTTATATCCAACCTCCAGGAGTAGGGGGCTTATGATGTGGGTCAAAATTATAGCTGATCGGGTCGTACAATCTCAGCATCTCAAAGCTTCTAAGGGAAGTACAGTAATTTCACATTGGCACCAGGTCTGCTAGAAGAATATGGGCCTCCTCCAGGCCCATCAGCTCACCCAGATCAGCAATTAAGGATCACTTACAACCTTACAAATGGATATTTCATGCTAACCATAGTTGTCAGTCATATCCCCCCAAATCAGGGATTGAATAACTATTTCTCAATCACATATTCTTTTCTATCTCGCTCACCCTCTATAAATAATTCTCCCTCTCCACCATTAAGAGGTAATCAAGTTTTTTGCCACTAAACCATAATTTACATATCTGATTACTGACTTGATCATCGGAGGGTCTGTCGTCGGGAAAACAACTAACGTTTTAGACTTTTTCCAGGTATTCGGAGACTAACAACCAACACAACCACCACCAGATCCATAAATTTCAATCAAATACTATCCTCTTATCAAGATCAAATCGCCAGCTGAGATTTGAGATTTCTACCAAATACAAGAACTCATCATCTGTTGTTCTCACACTAGAAATCAGCAACATTATATATATATATATATATATATATATATATATATATATATATATATATATATATATAAGCAATACTCCATTGAAAACGAGTATGTTTTCATAGACCTGCTAGCCGTTGGAACAGTTTGATCAAGATCCAACGGCCGTGATCAGGCCCAACCCATGGAATGAACCTAGACCGTTGTTTGGAACAACGGCCTAGGTTGTTTAAAACAACAATATTTTATAACCTAGGCCGTTGTTGGGAACAATGTCCTATGTTATAATAAGTCGTTGTTTCAAACAATGGCCTAGGTTCATTCGATATTTTATCGTGAATGAGGTGAAAAATTATTTGGGACGAAATTCCCAAATTACCCCTAAAAACTTAAGTGAGATGGGTGATGGACGGGATTGATCACGGCCGTTGGATCTTGATCGAACTTGATCCAACGGCCGTCGGGGCTATTTTCACGGGTCTGTGAAAACAGACCCTTTTTCAATGGAGCATTGCTATATATATATATATATATATATATATATATATATATATATATATATATATATATATATATATATATATATATATGCTCCATTGAAAATGGGTGCATTTTCAACGGGTTGGAAAACTCAGATCTGAGTCGTTGCATCGCTCAAGATCTTGATCAACGGCTTAGATCGAAACCCAACATGCGCTCCCACTAAAGGCTCTAAGAGCGGAGGGGTAATTTTGTAACTTCATGCCAAAAAATGCTTGAGACTTAGCTTTTTTTGGCGTGAAGTTTTTTTTTTTGCAGAAATTTATACTTAGGTCGTTGTTGGGAACAACGGCCTAGGTTGTTTGAAGTTTTTTTGTAGAAAATTATACTTAGACTGTTGTTGGAAACAACGGCCTAGGTTTTTTTTTAAAAAAAAACTTCAACCTAGGCCGTTATTCCCAATAACGGCCTAAGTATGTACATACTCAGATCTGAGCCATATCCCCCACACCTCTTCGACAACTCTCGCTCTCTCTATCTGGAGCTTCCAAAACCCAATCCCCAAATCCTAGCTCTACTCCAACCTCCTCTCTCTCGATCTGAAACTCTTCTCGATCTCCCCCTCTTCTCGATCTATCTCTATCTATCTCTCCCTCTCCCGAATACCCCAAACCCTAAGCCAATCCGAAATCTCCCCAACTCACCCAAACCCTAGCACAAATTCTACGATACCGTAGACTCTACAACTTGTTCGTCTAAAGTAGCAGCTCCTCACATCTTCGAAAACTCTCTCTCTCTCTCTGGACTAGGTAGGCACTTTTTCACAATTTAGTATAATGAACTATGTTAATTTATTGAATATTTTTCAGTTTTTGAGTTTGATTTTTTGTACTATGCGTAGTAGTCTTCAATTTAGAGAGTGTGCAATTTTTGTATCATGTGTGTTGTATATACTTTGTGGACATTTTTGTAGATGTAGTGTTAGTTGTAGTTGTAGAATATAGGAAAAGTAAATAAACGAGATCCAAAAATTCCAAAATTTGATGACTTGGTTGGGCTCACCACGCAGAAGGCAACGCAATTTGTAGTGGCGATTTCTGTCTTACGGTTTGCAAGATACGTCTGTTTATCACTTTTATTCAATAAAATGGATATAATGTAATACACAGTCGTATATTACAAACCGAGAGTCGAACTCACCTCTGCAAGTTGCGTTGGCTTGTGTTTGGTGTGCCAGACGTAACAGCCAAATTTCGGAATTTTTGCATCTCATTTGTGTTATATTGTCGCGTATATGAAAGAACTTCCATATACCTTGGAATTTTTTAGTACGAGCTCACTAGAAAACCGCTCAAACGAATTCCAAAAAAATACGAAACTGTGTAAGTAGGTCGGGCTAACCACTCACAACCCAACGCGACTTGTAGTTGCAAGCTCCGACCCACAGTTTGCGAGATCCGTCAATGTATCACTTTCCGCTCTGTTTCAAGATTGAAAGCGATACACGGCTACATCTATCAAACCGTCAGTCGGAACTTGCTTGTACAAGTTCGTTACCTTGTGTGCGGGGAGCCCGACCCAATTGTAAAGTTTAATTTTTTTTTTACCGTCGTTTTTGTGGTTTTCTCATAAATTTTGTTATGTATTTAACGAGTTTACAATAAAGAAATGTCTAAAAATTACGAAATTTTGCTGGTAGGCCATTTTCGCTACTCACAAGCCAAAGCAACTTGTGGTTGGGAGTTCTCACCCACAGTTAGATATACGCGTCCATGGATCGCATTTCGCTCTTTTTTCAAGAGTGAAAGCGATACACGGCCGCATATTGAAGACCGTTAGTCCAAACTCGCTTCTACAAGTTGCGGTAGCTTGTGTGATGTATTTTACACCTATTCGCGAAGTTTGGTATTTTTTAAAAGTTGTTTTTGCGGTTGTCTCATGTATTTTGTTTCTTATCTATATATATACTTTTTTGTGTGAACAATTTGGTTTATATATGCGGATTTTCTTACAGAGAAATGGTTAGAACGAGGGAAACCGGAAGGTCATCTGTTAGTGGTCGGAGCGAACATTCCACAGAAGTAAGAGAACGATTAATTTGTATTGTGAATTTTGTATATAGTGGTATTTTTAGTACACTAATAATAATTGTGTTTTGTGTTCGTGTAGGTTGGTGCATCCTTTTCGAGTCCACCACGTCGAGGTCCAGGACCAATATATGATAGTGAACTCACCTTACAAGACCGCCATAGATCCGCGACAGTGTGGGGTGGGACGACGCAGAGGTATAATTTCTGTACCCACGAGACCATGACGGTGCACCCATGTATCGCCGAGTACCTAGTTTCGACCGATTTCTACGAAATCAGCATGATGGGTCAGGTGAAACTCGATCGAGTACTTCTTGCAGCAATCGTGGAGCGATGGAGGCCAGAGTCGCACACCTTCCATCTACCGGTGAGAAAGATGACGGTGACGCTACAGGATATAAAGATGATCTCCGGTCTTCCAGTGGATGGAATGGCCGTGACCGGTAATATGAACTTTGATAAGTTAAAGCTGTGTAATGAACTCCTCGGTAAAGAGTTTGATGAGGAGGTCGCGGAAGATAGGGATATTTTTGTCAGACAATCAATCCGACTATCTTGGTTGAAG
Organism: Hemerocallis citrina; assembly: GCA_017893485.1. Lineage (NCBI taxonomy): Eukaryota > Viridiplantae > Streptophyta > Magnoliopsida > Asparagales > Asphodelaceae > Hemerocallis > Hemerocallis citrina. The sequence goes on along the minus strand of CM030361.1, from coordinate 298,960,111 downwards.
AAACATTTTGAAGGGAGGTTGCACGATGAATCGACCGACCACGATGTACAGTGCTACACAAGAGCATACATTCTAACTGTGCTTGGAGGGGTTCTCTTGCCTATTTCATTTAGAGATACCGTACAGCTCATGTATCTACGATTGCTCGTCGACCTAGGCTTAGCTGGCCAGTACAACTGGAGAAGTTGCACATTAGCAACGCTATACATGAAGTTGTGTTCTGTAGCATTAGATGGCACCGAGATGACCGATCCATTGGTCTTGTTACAGATTTGGTCATGGGAGCGTCTACACTTGGGTCGTCCCCGAATTACGAGATCGGGGGACGGTTGGATGGCTGAAACACCAAATGCTCATATGTTAGCACCCTTACGGATATATTGGGTTGGTAGACGGAGTTACAAAGACAACCCAAAAGGTGTACTAACGTACTACAGAGACGAGCTCGACCAACTACGAGAAGAGTTCGTGATTTGGGTGCCGTATACACCCGAGCGGGTTGGAAGACTACCACCGATCGTAGTGACTGGGTCACAGTTGTGGATGAAGAAGGATCCACTCATCAACTTTGGTATAGTTTAGCATCCGTGGCCGGAGAGATTCCTTCGGCAGTTCGGTCTTCAACAAAATAGGCCCCCAAGCTGCGAAAATTTATACAACCATGAGTTACACACCGTGAGGGGTACCGATCGTATGCCTGCACATGATTGGGCAGATTTTTACTATGTTCACGTTGCAAAATGGAACGAGCGACGATTTGAAGTTGTAATTGTTAATTTTCCAGGGTACGATTGCACGCTGCAAGCGAAGTTCATGCAATGGTTCAGATCATATACATGTTTGTACATCTCTCCCGATACAGAACTACCTACTGGTATTCAAGTACCAATTGAGGAAAGGGAGATTGAACCATCACCCACCTATTCTAGTTCACAACCCATATTCCAACCGAAGGCCTCAGCTATACATACATTGGTGAGTATAATGTTCAAATTTTGTTGAATGTTCGTTATATTTAAAGTGATTAAATTTTTAAATATCCGAATGTGTTTAATATTTTTTTGTTTTTTGTTTTAGATCGATAATACGTTGTACATGGTAAAAGAATGCGCGGAGGTAATCAAAAGTAATGCTGGCACGCCTATGAAGAAGTTCGCTCAGAAGATGCTCTCTTCATGTCGTATGAATTTGGATGTTTTGGGAGAGGGCAAAGCTTTGCAACGATATTTGGATAGAACCGTACATTCATAGCGACGTAAGAGCGTGAGGGGTAGGCTATCTGCCCTGGGGAAACAACGGCAACAAGAAGCTAGATCTCCACCTCAAGAAGAAGAGCAACAAGAAGAGAATCAAGAAAGGGTTGTTGGAGACGTTCAAGAGGAGGGATAAGAAGAAGAAATTACTGAGGCGTCATCCCTAATCCGGCAACAAAATCCTGCTTGGAAGAGGCGAGCCCCATAAACTTACAAGCCCGGTGCTTAGCTAATTCTCGGTTCAATAATTTTTTGTAGTATTTTATTGAATTTTTTTTTTCTGTTGTAACTTATTACGTGATAATTGTTGTTGGCCAGTTTAAGTGTTGTTGATATTGTTGTTATTACCTGATAATTGTGAATTATATTGTTGTTGTTGGAGGCTGTATGTAGAAATTTATTTGGAGAGTGTAGTTGATGGGATGTATATAGTTTTTGGGGATGATTGAAGTGTAGCAGCTATGAAATTGTACTTAATTTTTTTTCTTTTATTGTTTTTTTTTTTGGATCAGTACCTCTCTGTCTTGGAGCAACAAGTTAGAGAGCAATACTCTTTTTTTTGTTCAAGCTTAGGCTGTTGTCTCCAACAACGGCCTAGGTCATAGCCAAAAATTTGAAGTTTTTGGGGTGCTCTCTGACTTGGCCAACTTAAAAAGAGCAACAAGTCAGAGAGCAACACCCCCTTTTTTTATAGCCTAGACCGTTGTCTTATAGCCAAAAATTCGGAGTTTTTGGGGTGCTCTCTGACTTGTCCAAGTTAAAAAGAGCAACAAGTCAGAGAGCTACACCCTTTTTTTTAATAGGTTAGGCCGTTGCCTCCAACAACGGCCTAGGTTATAGCCAAAAATTTAATGTTTTTGGGGTTCTCTCTGACTTGGCCAAGTTAAAAAGAGCAACAAGTTAGAGAGAAACACCCTTTTTTTATAGCTTAGGCCATTATCTGCAACAACGGCCTAGGTTATAGCCAAAAATTTGAAGTTTTTTGGGTACTCTCTGACTTGGCCATGTTAAAAAGAGCAACCCCCCCTCCCCCTTCTTTTATTTTTATTTTTTATCTTAGTTCGTTGAAGTTTTTGGGGTGCTCTCTGACTTGACCAAGTTAAAAAGAGCAAGAAGTCAGAGAGCAAGCAATTTTTTTTCTAAATCTTAGGCCGTTCTCTCCAACAACGACCTAGGTGTTATCAAAATATTTGAAGTTATTTGGCTTGCTCTCTGACTTGGCCATGATAAAAGGAGAAACAAGTGAGAGAGCAACCAATATATTTTCCTTAACTAAGGCCGTTGTCTGCAACAACGGCCTAAGTTATATGAAATTTTGCAAAATTTTTTTATGCTTTTTACAACTGTGTCTCCACTCTTTACGAACAGTGTCTCTTGAACTCTACAAAGTAGACATTCATATGATTGTACATCGTTTATATTTTTTTATTAATTTTCTTTTTTAGCCACCTAACTAATCAATATAAAAACTTTAAGGTTAAATGTTAAAAAAAATACCAGAAAATAAAAGATGATCTTTTCATTCGTAAAAATTAATTTTTTAAAATATATTTTTACCCCTAATATGTAATTTCTTCTGGAGTGTGTATACCTATCCAGTTTAGCACCTAACCCCTAAACATATCTCCCAAAGTGGTAATAATATTTCAGCTAGGATTAGTGTAAGGTTAGGTTTAGTTTTAACAAGGGTTAGGGTAGGGTTAGGGTAAGCTAGGGTTATGGTAGGGTTATGGGTTAGTGTAGTGTTATGGGTTAGGGTTTGTGGTTATATCTTAAAACTGTTTCCCCCACTCCGCCCCCCCCCCCCCCCCCCCCCGGCTATCTTGCCATCTCTGTTCTTCGGTTCTAAAAGCACATTCTTCTTTTCTAATAAATGTATTTTCATAACTTGCCTACTATTACATTTAAATCTACAAAATGGGCACCACATGTAGATTCCCTACTGAATAATCTCTCGCATTTTTTATTGGCACGAATACTCATCTCCAAATAAAATCCTTCCAATTTTCAAACCCATCTGAATATTCCAAAAACGGCTTATTAACCCTAACCCTACTCATAAGTAGGGTTATGATAGGGTTAAGGGTGAGTGTATGGTTATGAATAGGGTTTTGGTAGGTTCACAAGAATTTTGCTCCTTCAATATACTCTTCGTAGGGAAATTTTAATGTATATAGATCATCTGTTTACTAATGAAATTCAAACATTCGAAATTCTGTAAGAATCAAAATTGTAGCAAGAGGTTGTTTTGGGTTATCATTAATTAGGTTAATATTTACAGTAACCCTACCATAACCCTCCTCATAACCCTACACTGTTAAAAAAGTGTCCTTTTTAGGATAAAACCATAAATACTTGTCCTTTTTTCCAAGTTGGATCTGATGACTCTCCGCTCTAAAACGTACTGAATCTTTTCTCTTATTGGGTTCTACATGTGGGGATCTACATGTGGTGCCCACTTTTTAGAGAGAAATGTAATAGTAGGCAAGTTAGAAACTTGTCCTTTTCCCCAAGTTGGATCTGATGACTCTCCGCTCTAAAGCGCACTGAATCTTTTCCCTTATTGGGTTCTACATGTGGGGATCTACTAGTGTTGCCCACTTTGTAGAGTGAAATGTAATAGTAGGCAAGTTATGGACTTGTCCTTTTCTTCAAGTTGGATGTGATGACTCTCCGCTCTAAAGCGCACTGAATCTTTTTCCTTATTGGGTTCTACATGTGGGGATCTACATTTGGTGCCCACTTTGTAGAGTGAAATGTAATAGTAGGCAAGCTATGGACTTGTCCTTTTTCCCAAGTTGGATCTGATGACTCTCTGCTCTAAATCGCACTGATCCTTTTATCTTATTGAGTTTCACATGTGGGGATCTACATGTGGTGCCCACTTTGGAGAGTGAAATGTAATAGTAAGCAAGTTATGGAATCCATGAGTTGATAAAACTCCATTCCATTCCCATTCATATAATCCTTGTAATAATACTTTTTGTACTTGTCACAGATTTTGCATCCTAAAGCCATAAAAGGAAAGCAAATAAAAGAAAGAGTGAATAAACTTTTAAAATTACTAAAAAATAGAAGAAAAACAGAATGGCAAACAACCTAGAAGTTACTACTTGGGTTGAAACCCTACACTCACCAGTAACCCAACCATAACCCTACTCATAACCCTACAGTCACTCGTAACCCTACCAAAACCCTACTCATAACCCTACCTTAATCTTACCCTAACCCTATCCTAACCCCTATTAAAACTAACCTTAACCTTACCCTTACCATATCCTAACCCCTGTTAACAATAAACTTAACCTTACCCTAACCCAAACTGAAATATTATGGGTTTGGGGGGTACGGTTAGGGGTTTGGTGTTGAACCTGATAGGTGTACGCATTGCAGAAGAATTTACATATTAGGGGTAAGAATATATTAAAAAATTAATTTTAACAAATGAAAAGATCATCTTTTATTTTCTAGTATTTTTTTGAACATTTAACCTTGATGATTTTATATTGGTTAGTTAGGTGGATAAAAATGGAAATTAATAAAATATATAAACGATATACAAGCATATGAATGTCTTTGGTATAGAGTTCCAGAGACACTGTTCGTAAAGAGTGGAGAGAAAGTTGTAAAAAGTATACAAAAGTTTCATTTAACTTAGGCCGCAGTTGGAGACAACGGCCTAAGCTTTGTAAAAAATAAAATGGTTGGTCTCTAACTTGTTGCTCATTTTAGCTAGGGCAAGTCAGAGAGCAAACCAAAATATCCAATTTTTTTTGTTATAACTTAGGCCGTTGTTGAAGACAACGGCCTAAGTTTTGAAAAAAAAAATTTGGTTGCTCTCTGACTGGTTGCTCTTTTTAACTTGGCCAAGTCAGAGAGCACTCCAAAAATTTCAAATTTTCTGCCATACCCTAGGCCATTGTTGGAGACAACGGCGTAATCTATAAAAAAAGTGTGTTGCTCTCTGACTTGTTGCTCTTTTTAACTTGGCAAAGTTAGAGAGCACCCCAAAACTTCAACTTTTTGCCATACCCTAAGCCGTTGTCTACAACAGCCTAAGCTATAAAAAAAAAGGGTGTTGCTATCTGACTTCTTGCTCTTTTTAACTTGGTCAAGTCAGAGAGTAACGCAAAATTTTAAATTTTTTGCTATAACCTAGGCCGTTGTGGGAGACAACGGCCTAAGCTTTAAAAAAATAGGGTGTTGCTCTCTGACTTCTTGCTCTTTTTAACCTGGACAAGTCAGAGAACATCCCAAAAAATTCAAATTTTTTGTTATAACGTAGGCCGTTGTCTCCAACAACGACCTATGTCTCCAACAACGGCCTAAGCTATAAAAAAAGGGCGGTTTCTCTCTGACTTGTTTCTCTTTTTAACTTGGCCAAATCAGAGAGCACCCCAAAAAATTCAAATTTCTGCTATAACCTAGGCTGCTGTTGTAGAACCTAGACAACGGCCTAGGTTTAGAAAAATTTGCTCATTTCCAATAGGCCAATACAGAGAGCTACTGATCCAAAGAATTTTTTTTTACATAGAACCTCAACAACGGCCTAAGTAAAAGAAAAAAATATATAAATTATTTATAGTTTCACACAGTAGCTAATGCTGCTACACTAAATTCTCCCCCAAAAACTATATACAATCCCATCAGCTATAATCTCCCACCAACAACAACAACAAAATTAACAATCAACAGAAACCAACAATACTTCAGTCTCAACAACATTTAAAGTTAACAACATAAACCAATTAACAACACTTGCATCAATATCTAATATACTGAAACTTTACATCAAAAAATTTCAATTCATAATGGATCATCATATCTCTCTTCGGAACTCTCTTCATCGGATGGAATCACTTCTTGCGGATTGATTGGCATTTATTCAAAGATAAGTTTTAGTTAGTGAGAAACTCATTTACCACAAATGAAGTATAATAAATTTAAAAGAGGGAGAAACAAAGAAAGTACGAGTCTTACCCCTCAAATAATGTTGGACAAATTTTTGAATCATGATTTATTTACACAATGCTGCATGTTCGGCACTGTCTCGGTTTTTTAATGCGAATTGAAGTTGCTCTCTTATCGGCCTCAATCTTTTGGCGCGAGGCCTTCCCTTTGTCATGCATTGTTGTGGGTCACTTACGCGTGTAGGTATGTGTCCACTGCCTTCATCATGAGGTTGTGCACTACTATGCTGTTGTGCACTACCATCCGGTTGTGTACTACCTCCCGGTTCTGCACTGTCATGCGGTTGTGAGGCCTGTTCGGGTTGTTCACCCAATCCGGGTTGTAGCCGAGAGACGCCATCAATGATCTTCTGCAAATTCTCCAACGTGTATTTGTAACTTTCATTGGAGGAACAACCGAGATCGACAATTTATTTTGCATGGTAGCTCAACTCACAATATCAAGAAGTAAAATTCTCGGAATTGGGTTTGGTTGGAACAGATGTATAACTTCTTCTCATCACATCTCGGGTCCATCTTCTTTTAATTTATACATCCGGAAGGTAAGTGTGATGGCTGAACCGAAGACCGCTAAAATATGCCTGCAAGGAATGCCAACGAAGTCAAAGAAGTGACATGCACATGTAATAATTCTATTGATTTTACATAACTGAAGAAGGCGATCTAGTTCTGATTTTCCACAGAGTATCACATGGAAGGTTGAACTATCCGGTGTCTCAAGATCGCCAACGAAAGTCACATTGTACATGAAGCTTTTTGTAACTTTATCTTAGAATTTGTAAAAGATTTTCAAAGTGTGTTTTCACCATTTGTGCCTCCAAAGCCCATTCGCTCTTCAACTTCGGTCTTTTCTCACGGTTAGGATGATTTTCTTCCAGTTCATCGTGTCTTTGCCTTCCCAAAAAATGGTCGAAGATGACGGTAAATTCATGTAAGGAATATTTCTTTTCTGTATGATGCTTCTAGGCAGAATGCGATGACTCAACCCGTTGGCTACTCAACATGCCGACGCAAAAAGAATCTTTAGCGTAGATGGGTGCTCAATTTTCACGGATATCAAATGATCGTTCAACCATTTGTTATTCTCTAATCTGTATTGCGAAATCAATAAATTTCATTTTCTACAAATTCATGTACATATTCGGAATTGTAGATGACATTCTTCAAAGATTCCCTAAACTTGTCGACATCGTTCGACATACGTTCCTCCTCGGTAACTTATCCAATATGTGCCAAATACAAAACCGATGTCGAGTTTGGGGAAAAACTTTCTTAACTGCGGTGGCAATTCCATGGTCTTGATCAGTGCCGATACCGGATGGAGCACGATTCATAACCCCTAACAACTTTTCAAAGAACCATTCAAACGAAGAGGCCGTCTCATTTGGAATGAACCCACCTCCTAAGAAAGTCGATTGCGAATGTTGATTCACTCCAACAAAGGAAACAAATAACATTCTATACCGGTTCGTATTGTATGTGGCATCAAAGCAAAGTATATCGCCAAATTCTTGATAATTCATCCTAGAAATACCATCAACCCACATACAATGTGACAACCGCCCTTCGGGGTCTACTTGAATGTCATAAAAAAAATGAAGGATCCGTCTGTTTCTTAGATTTAAAAAAATCAATTAGCATTTTAGAATCATGTCCTTTCAATGCTTCTTACGAATCTCTCAGTAAATTTCTAACATCTTTTTCACTGAATCCTACTTGATCGTGACCACCACTAGTACTTTCGAGGAAGAGCATTTGTCGACATGTCTGGATATTAGCTTAGTTGAATTGATCTATTATCCTTTTATCCGTATTTGACACGGAACGGTTTCGGGGCAAAAGATGCATTCTACCGGGTGAGGTGAATTCGTGATTGTGTGCTTCATGAAATGAATACAACACCCACGTATTACTTGCTTCGTTCAGTTTTACCCGAACGTAAGCCTTGCAACCCGTTCTACAGGTTGTTCCCGGTCTGCCATCACTATGTTGACTCGGCGACGACCCGGCTTTATTACATAAATATAACTTATCTACTTCCACTCCTCCTTTTAATTTATTTCCACCCTTACGCATTGCAAAACCCCCACAATGAGTATATGAGAAATAAAAATTTGGCCTCAACTAAATTTAGAAACGTCATACCTAACTTTGGTTTTAGATGTTCTTCGACTAACGGCATGAAATCAATGATTGGTTCTACCCACACAAAATTATTGCCGGTAGCAGAACTCTCCGTATCGCTATTCATCTGGGAAAAAAATATATTTTTGGTAAATTAATACACACATCATATATAAAACAGCTTGTTAATAAACGATTGTGATATATATATATATATATATATATATATATATATATATATATATATATATATATATATGATATGGCTAAAAATAGGATTAAATCGGGACCGTTCACATCGGACTCGAATCTTAAAGCTCAGGGGTAAAACGGTAATTTCACGTGCAAATGGGTCCGAAGCGGGTACTGGGAATCCTTCTCACAGACCCAATAACCCGTGAACGGATCCACCACAACTGGGTACGGGTCCCAACCCGAAACACACCCAGTCCAGAAAAGATAGAATTAGGGTTTCTGATTAATCCTAATCAACGGCTCTGATTCACATCTATCTTTTCACTGGGGATTAGGGATTAAATTCCTTAACTGATTATAGGGAATATACCTTATCAGATTGCATGCCTTATCTGATTACGAGGAATATTCCTTATCTAATCACGGGGATTACATTCCTAAAACCAGTCCCTAAGACGCCTATAAATACCCCTCACCCATCTCCATTAAGAGGTAATCAATCTTTCTCTAGTTAAACGCTCTTTCATAATCATTTCTGGTTACTGACTTGAGCGTCGGAGGGTGCGTCGCCGGGATCAACCCCGGTGTCTCGCACTTCCTTGCAGGTGAACGGCGGGAGTCAACGGTCAAGCTCCGGCGGAACAGGTTAGGTGTTTGCTATGCAGGTTTTCTACGAACTCACAAATTCATCTGTTTGCCCCCACACCGAATTTAGCGGCAACAGATTGGCGCCGTCTGTGGGAACCATACGAATAGCAGCCCCTCCTCTTTCCGTCGACTAGATCTTCTCCAGCCATGCCTCCGAGAAAAGCCAAATCTAGGGGGTCCAACCGTGGGCCCAATCCCGCCGATCAGCAGGAGCCAGTCCCTGACCAACCCGTTCTGCAGCAGGAACGACCTCCGCTTCAGACGGAAGACCCCCTTCAGCAAGATCAGCCCCTTCAGAATCAGCAACCCCCCAAGGGTCCGACCGGACCTCAGAATGCTGGTGCGGGGGGCTCCCGCGGAAAGCAACCTCTCCACCAAGACCGCATCTCCATACACAATGCCTCTACGGATTCCATGGCTTCACACAATCCTCAGAATCGGCAGAAGAAGGACGTGGATCTTCGTCACCGTCTGGACGAAAAACGGGCCCGAGAGGGAACCTCCCGCCACTATCGTCCGGGTGAACGATCTCCCCGTCACCGGGATTACAGAAGGTCTCCTAACCGTAGGGGGCGAAGGGAATCCCCCGAGCATCGCGGAAGAAGGCCACGCTCCCCCGTGGGTCGGCAGCAGCCTAAGAACGAGGAGGCACCAATCACCCGTGCCGAGTTCCAGCAGTTCCAAGCGACCATCCTACAAGCTCTCACCAACGCACCCAAGGCTCCATCCCTTCCCCCGGTCCGAAGCCCTCGCCGACGGTTCCCCTCTCCTCGTCCTGCTCCTACTAACTCCCGGCGTACCCCAAGTCCTCGTCGCTCCCGAAGCTACCATCGCCGCAGCCCTCGTTCTCCTTCGTATGAAGATGAGTCTCGAGGCTCGACAGATCACCGTCGGAGGGATGACGCCATGTACCGCCGTCTTCATGAAGTAGAAAGGTGCCTGGGTTGGATAAACCGAGAAGAGGAGCTTAGGGGGAGGACCTTACGTCCTAGCCAACCCCCTTTCTCCCGAACCATAGTGGATGCACCTGTCCCGTTCGGCTTCAAACCTCCCCAATTTGAGACTTACACCGGGGAGACCGATCCAGTTGATCACGTCGAAAGCTTTAAGACTTTGATGCTCCTCCATCAAGCTTCTGATGCCCTCCTCTGCAAAACCTTCCCCGCGACACTGAAGGGCCCAGCTCGAGAGTGGTACTCCCGCCTCGCACCGTCTTCCATATTCTCCTTCGAGCAGTTCGAGACACTCTTCATCACCCACTTCGTGAGTAGCAGGCACACGGAGAAGACCAGCATTTCACTCCTCCAGCTTAGGCAAGAGAAAGGTGAGAAGTTAAGAGACTATGTGAAGAGGTTCACAGCTGAAGCCAGGACTATAGCCTCCCTCGACCAATCCGTCGCAACAGCCGCCTTCCAATCCAACGTCTTCAATTCCAGCCTCCGCTCCTCTCTTGCTAAGAAGCCTCCACAGAACTTTGCCGACCTCCTTCTCAGGTGTGACAAGTACATTCGTGCCGAAGAGGCCGCCTACCCTCCAAGCTTCGGAGGGTCTGCCTCAGGGACGAAACGAAAGCCGACCGAAGAAGATGAGGGCTCCCAAAAATCCCAGAAGGACAGCAATGGACAGCGTCGCCCGACTCCTCGGTTTGAGAAGTTCATCCCCCTCATTGCCAACATATCAGAAGTCCTTATGGAGGTGGACAACGAAGGGCTACTCCGCGCTCCCCCGAGAATGAATACACCTGGCAAGAAGAGGAATAAGGATAAGTGGTGCCGCTTTCACAGGGACCACGGCCACGACACGGATGATTGTCGGGCTCTCAAGGAGGAGATCGAAGAACTCATACAGCGGGGGCACCTGATCCAGTTCGTCCAAAAAGAGGGGGCCGAGCTCCTCACCTGATCACCACCTCTTCCAAACGAACAGAAAGGCCCGCCGAGCTTCAAGACTCAGCTCCTCCCAAGAGGTCCTCACCTTATTGTAGAAGTAGGATTTTGATTTTCAATAAGGCCGATGCTTGTAACTCGGCCAACAGCATGTAATAATGGCTCGCCCTATTGGAGCAGCCACTTAGTTTATTTCAATAAAACTTATCTTTTCATTGAAAATTATTGCTCTTGCTCCTCTATCTCTCTGGGTTCGGAGTCCAGCTTCTTCTACATGGCTCCTCCCGCAACTCACTAAACTCTAACGATGGCTCCGGAGTCCAACACTTGGTTCGATTCTGCTTCGAATAACTCGCTCTTAAGCGGGTTAGAAGTGGTTCGCCATTCGAAATTGCTCCCACAGCCGTTGAATAACCTCACAATGGTTCGGAGTCCAGCACTCGGCTCGACTCTTCTTCCTCGGCTCGTCCTCAGATGAGCCAGGAGTGGATCGCCGTTCGAAATTGCTCCTGCAGCCGTTGAATGGATCGGAGTCCAACACTTGGCTCGATTCTACTTCGCAAGTTCGCTCCTGAGCGGACTAGAAGTAGCTCGCCATTCGAAACTGCTCCTGCATCCCTCAAACAACCTCACAATGGTTCGGAGTCCAGCACTCGGCTCGACTCTTCTTCCCCGGCTCGTCCTCGGACGAGCCAGGAGTAGATCGCCGTTCGAAATTGCTCCTGCAGCCGTTGAATGGATCGGAGTCCAACACTTGGCTCGATTCTACTTCGCAAGTTCGCTCCTGAGCGGACTAGAAGTAGCTCGCCATTCGAAACTGCTCCTGCATCCCTCAAACAACCTCACAATGGTTCGGAGTCCAGCACTCGGCTCGACTCTTCTTCCCCGGCTCGTCCTCAGACGAGCCAGGAGTAGATCGCCGTTCGAAATTGCTCCTGCAGCCGTTGAATGGATCGGAGTCCAACACTTGGCTCGATTCTACTTCGCAAGTTCGCTCCTGAGCGGACTAGAAGTAGCTCGCCATTCGAAACTGCTCCTGCATCCCTCAAACTAACCTCACGATGGTCGGGGTCCTATGGCTCGACTTTACTTCACCGGCTCATCCTTAAACGGGCCGGAGGAAGATAGCCATTCCGAACTGCCCCCACGACCATCCGAGCTGAGTTACCCATCTACCGAGAAGCAAAGTGGCGGAAAATGTGCCCCAAAATCCGTGCTCGGATCTGCCGAACAAGATGCGTCTACCGAGCAGCTAAGCAGATGAAGAGCACGAAGAAAAAGAGGCTAACGGGTCAGGGTCGGATCCAAAACCCTCGGTCCGACCCATACCCTTCTTAGCTCCTTCATTTTTCTCCTTCTTCAGTCTTCCCGCCAAAGGTACCCAACACTTCTGCTCTTCTTCACTGTGCGAAGGAACGAAGCAGGGGAGAGAACCCGAATGCCTCTCCTCCCCTTCCTCTTTCTTCTCAAGGCCAAGCTCTTCACTCCGCTCGCCTCCAAAGCGGAGCTCTTCCCAACGAGTTCGGAGCTCACAACCCTCCCCTGGAGTTGCTCCTTGCACTCACTTCAGAGAATGGGTCTTCCCAGCACCTCTTCTCCTAGGAGCGGAGCTCCTCTTCAAAAATCTCCAAAACCAAACAGAATAGAGACAACTTCAGAGCTCCTCACCTCTCCCATATGCTGACCCATCCTTCCGAGCCGAGGAGCAGAGCTTCATCGACCTATCCCCTTCATCAACTCAATAAGCTTCTCCTCACGCTCGAGCTACCGAACAGCTCAACCGAGTCTTCAAGGAACACTTCCTTCAAAACAGACAACTCAGCACCTCGGCCAATAGTACTGACCCTCCGAGCCGAGGTGCCCGGGTACCGACCCTCGTATATGGCAAAAAATCGTCCCGAGGCGATCTCACCGTTAGATCATCTCCAAATTCGCACTCAAGCGTGATGGACGGATCAGATCGCGCCATGTCACCACAAAACGACAAGATAACGTTTTCTCGAAACTCGTGCCTCTTGTCTCGTGATTCGCGCTACGATCGTGATCAACCGTCCAGATCGAGCTGCGTAGCCTGGATCTGCCAATCTACCAACCTGCGGAGCGGCGAAAATGTGCCTTAAAATCCGTGATCGGATTCGCCGAACAAAGCAAGCGGATGAAGAGGAAGAAAGAAAAAGAGGCTAACAGTCGGGGTCGGATCCGATACCCACGGTCCGACCCATACCCTTCTTAGCTCCTTCATTCTTCTCCTTCTTCCCCAACACTTCTCCTCTTCTCCACTGTGCGGAAGAACAAGGCAGAGGAGAGAGCCCAAATGCCTTTCCTCCCCTTCCTCTTCTCCTCTTCCCCTCTTCTCCACTGTACGAAAGAACAAGGCAGAGGAGAGAACCCAAATGCCTCTCCTCCCCTTCCTCTTTCTTCTCAGAAGAGCTACCGACCTACCGAACAGCAAAGTGGGAAAAAATTCTCCTCAAAATCCGTGCTCGGATCTGCCGAACCAGATTCATTTGCAGAGCAAACCAGATGTTCCCAGAAAGGATCCGAGGTGCCGATCCGAGGTGTCGGGGTACCGACCCTCGTTTTTGGAGAAAAATCGTCCCGAGGCGATCTCACCGTTAGATCATCTCCAAATTCGCACTCAAGCGTGATGGACGGATCAGATCGCGCCATGTCACCACAAAACGACAAGATAGCGTTTTCTCGAAACTCGTGCCTCTTATCTCGTGATTCGCGCTACGATCGTGATCAACCGTCCAGATCGAGCTGCGTAGCCGGGATCTGCCAACATGCGGAGCGGCGAAAATGTGCCTCAAAATCCATGCTCGGAATCGCCGAACAAAGCAAGCAGATGAAGAGGAAGAAAGAAAAAGAGGCTAACGGTCGGGGTCGGATCCAATACCCACGGTCCGACCCATACCCATCTTAGCTCCTCCCTTCTTCTCCTTCTTCCCCAACACATCTCCTCTTCTCCACTGTGCGGAAGAACAAGGCAGAGGAGAGAACCCAATTGCCTCTCCTCCCCTTCCTCTTCTCCTCTTCTCCACCGTGCGGAAGAACAAGGCAGAGGAGAGAACCCAACTGCCTCTCCTCCCCTTCCTCTTCTCCTCTTCTTCACCGCGCGGAAGAACAAGGCAGAGGAGAGAACCCAAATGCCTCTCCTCCCTTTCCTCTTTCTCCTCAGAAGTGCTGCTGATCCGAAGTGCTGCTGTACCGACCCTCGTTTATGGAGAAAAATTCGGCCGACCCCATCTAACCGTTGGATCATCTCAGAATTCACACTCAAGCGTGATGGACGGATCAGATCGCACCACGTCACCGCAAAACGACAAGATAACGTTTTCTCGAAACTCGTGCCTCTTGTCTCGTGATTCGCGCCACGATCGTGATCAACCGTCCAGATTGAGCCACGTAGCTCGGATCTCAAATCCGAGCTACCGAACTACCGAACCGCTAAGCGGCAAAAAATCTCCTCATAATCCGTGCTCGGATTGGCCGAACAAGAAGCAGATCCGACGAGCTCGGATTTTCCGAACAAGGAAGGAGAGAGAGAGAGAGAGAGAGAGAAAGAAAAAAAAAAAAAAAAAAAATTGCCACGTGGCGGTCCACGTGGCGACATCTCACCGAGCCGGGGTGACTTCGCCGAAGCGCCGAAGTGCCGAACTCGTAATTGGAGAAAAATTCGGCCGACCCCATCTAACCGTTGGATCATCTCAGAATTCACACTCAAGCGTGATGGACGGATCAGATCGCACCACGTCACCGCAAAACGACAAGATAACGTTTTCTCGAAACTCGTGCCTCTTGTCTCGTGATTCGCGCCACGATCGTGATCAACCGTCCAGATTGAGCCACGTAGCTCGGATCTCAAATCCGAGCTACCGAACTACCGAACCGCTAAGTGGCAAAAAATCTCCTCATAATCCGTGCTCGGATTGGCCGAACAAGAAGCAGATCCGACGAGCTCGGATTTTCCGAACAAGGAAGGAGAGAGAGAGAGAGAAAAAAAAAAAAAAAAAAAAAGCTCACGGGGCCGGGTTCGGACCCATCAAGGGGATCCGACCCGAACCCCAATCCAGCTCCTTCTCCAATCTCCCGCCAAAACCAAACAAAGAACATCTTCAAGCTCCGAGCATCACCTCCATGGCCGAGCTCCACCTCCGACACCTCGCCATCACCCCATGCTGCTAACGTCGAGCCCTTCCATCGACACCGAAACATCATCTTCTTCAAAGCCTCGCTGCCGAACTCCAAAGCATCGAGCTCCCCCTCGAGCGAGGCTCCGAACCCAAACCGCTCACCAACCATTGTCTCCCTGTAGTGCTGCTCATTTACCGAGCTCGACCTCGTCTTTGCTCGCCGCGCTCGACCTCACCCTCGTTCGACGAGCTCACCGTCTTCAACTGCCGAGCTCTCACCTCCAAGCTCCAACTCCAAGTGCCGAGCTCTCCGCCGCTCCGAGCTCCATCACCGAGCCCACAACTCCGCGGCAAACGAGCTCCTCTTCATCAAAAGTTCGCTGCCGAACTCACCTCCGTCGAAGCGCCCCCCCACTTCGCCGAGCTCCTCTACCATGCCGAGCTCACCATCGGAGCTCCCCACGACAGCCGAAGTCCCCTTCGTCGAGCCCACTCGCGGTCGCCATCAACCTCCTCTCGTCGAACCCATCGTCGAGCTCCGCTCATTGAGCTCTTCTCCTCGCCGAAGCTCGAGCTCCTCCTCGACTGCAAAGCGCACCGACGTCGAGCCCTTCAATGAGCGCCGACGTCGAGCTTCCCTCCACGAGCTCCGTGAGCTTTACTCTTCACAGACATCGAAGAAGAAGAAGGGGCGAGAGCACGCGAAGGAGAAGAAAGAAGAGAAGCAGCGGAGAAAGAAAAAAGAAAGAAAGAAAGAAAGAAAGAAAAAAAAAAAAAAAAATTGCCACGTGGCGGTCCACGTGGCGACATCTCACCGAGCCGGGGTGACTTCGCCGAAGCGCCGAAGTGCCGAACTCGTAATTGGAGAAAAAAAGAGGCCGGGCCACACGATCCGTCCGATCGTTCCAAAATTCGCGTCGCGACACGATCGACGCTCAGGAACGCGCCACGTGTCCCGATCGTGATCTGCATCACGATGCGCGCAGATCTGATCGTGATGAACGGCCAGAAATGTGCCACGTGTCAAGATCGCGATCTGCCTCACGATGCGTGCTCATCTGGTCATGATGGACGGCCAGAAATCTGCCACGTGTCCAGGTAATATTTAAATTATTTATTTATTTATTTATTTGTTTTTTTTTATTTAAAAAATCCGAAAAAAATATTTAAAAATCGAAAAAATTAATTAAAAATTCTAAAAATAATTATTAATTCAGAAAAAATTATTTTTAAATTCTGAAAAAATAATTATTAAATTAGAATAATTAATTAATATTTTAGATAATTAATTATTTAATTCGGAAAATGAATAAAAAATTCAAAAAAATGAGAAAAAATTCAGAAAAATCTGGAAAAATCACCAAAAATCCAGAAAATTCTGAGAATATTTTTGGGCATTTTACAAGCCCATAATAACACTGTTACACCCCGAGCAAGATTCCAAACTCCCTTGAGAACACCGATAAAATCCCGTACGCCATTGAAACAGTGAAACTACTCCTCAAAGGCTGATCACACTCAGTCTTTAGGAGTGGGGGGCTCGTGATATGGCTAAAAATAGGATTAAATCGGGACCATTCACATCGGACTCGAATCTTAAAGCTCAGGGGTAAAACGGTAATTTCACGTGCAAATGGGTCCGAAGCGGGTACTGGGTCTCCTTCTCACAGACCCAATAACCCGTGAACGGATCCACCACAACTGGGTACGGGTCCCAACCCGAAACACACCCAGTCCAAAAAAGATAGAATTAGGGTTTCTGATTAATCCTAATCAACGGCTCTGATTCACATCTATCTTTTCACTGGGGATTAGGGATTAAATTCCTTAACTGATTATAGGGAATATACCTTATCAGATTGCATGCCTTATCTGATTACGAGGAATATTCCTTATCTAATCACGGGGATTACATTCCTAAAACCAGTCCCTAAGACGCCTATAAATACCCCTCACCCATCTCCATTAAGAGGTAATCAATCTTTCTCTAGTTAAACGCTCTTTCATAATCATTTCTGGTTACTGACTTGAGCGTCGGAGGGTGCGTCGCCGGGATCAACCCTGGTGTCTCGCACTTCCTTGCAGGTGAACGGCGGGAGTCAACGGTCAAGCTCCGGCGGAACAGGTTAGGTGTTTGCTATTCAGGTGTTACCGCTGATTTCGGTGTGGGGGTAAACAGATAGAATTTGTGAGTCCGGGATACACCTGAACGATTGACTCGGCCTTCTCGCTCCTGGCACAACCTGCAAGGAAGTGCGAAACACCGGGGTTGATTCCGGCGACGCACCCTCCGACGCTCTTGTCAGTAATCAGGAAAAGATTAAGAAAGAGCTTAAGTGGTAAAAAAGTGATTAACCTGGTCTTGGTGGTAGAAGGGTCGTATTTATAGTCGCCAAGAGAGAGATTAGGGGCTTGATTCCTTGTATAACTGTTCGGAGCAAAATCCTCACAGTTTGTTAAGGAAAGTAGATCTCCTAATTCCCGGTGAGAGCAAATCAGGCATGCTGATTTGGTCAAATCAGGGATCCTGATTTGTCTCTTGCTGATGTGGGTTTTCTTCGGGTCGGAACCCGAACCCACTAAGAGTGGGTCCGTTCGCGGGTGATTGGTCCTGTGAGAAGGGGACCCAATACCCATTTAGGATCCACTTGTATGTGAAATTACCCTTTTACCCCCGTGCTTCAAGATTCGCGCTCGATCTGGACGGTCTCGATTTAACCCCATTTTTAGCCATATCACGAGCCCCCCACTCCTAAAGACTGAGCGTGATCAGACTTTGAGGAGTAGTTTAACTGTTTTAGTGGCTGGTAGGGTCGTATCGAAGTCCGGATGTAGGATCTTGAATCTAGAAAGGGGGCAGTGAGGAAGTTTCTGATGCTGCTTGCTGTTCTCAGGCCATATCGAGTATTTAGTAGTTTTCGTCTACTTTCTTCGGACTATTTATTTAATTTTGCGATGCGTTTGCTAATCGTTCGGGGGCCTTAACGATGTATTCTAGGCAATAATTGTTCGTTCAGGAGCCCGAAAATGTACTCCCGAATTTTTAATTATTTTCCAGAATTTTTAGTTAATTTTCCCGGATTTTTAGCAATTTTTTGCAATTTAAATAAATAAAACGATTAAGATAGAAGAGAAAAAAGGTTTTAAATATTCGATTTATGACGTGGCTGGATCTGAGACGTCGATCATGGACGAGCTCAGGTTTCCGAGAGATCCGACGGTTGTCGGGGTTCGGAAGCTGTTTTCTCCGTTTGCGAGTTCGGGAGGGCACTTGCTCGGCTACCGACCGGGGGCCAGGAGAACTCGGCCTACCGAGCGACGTGGCTCAATCTGAGCCATCGGATGGTGGCGCGCATCTCGAAAGAGGCACGGTTCCCCAAAAAACACTATCTTGTCCTTTAGCGCACGTGGTGCGATCTGGTCCGTTCATCATAAGGTGCACGAATTTCTGAGAGATCCGGCGGTTCAAGTGGCTCGGCGTCTTTTTTTCTCCATTTACCAGTTCGGGAAGGCACCTGCTCGGATGCCGACCGAAGGCACTGATGTTCAGCAATCCGAGGGACGTGGCTTCACCTGAGCTGTTGGATGCGGGCGCGCATCTCGAGACGGGCGCAGTTCCCAAGAGAACACTATCTTGTCTTTTAGTGCTCTCGGCGGGATTTGGGCCGTCTGATTGAGATCAGACGCGAAAGTTGAGGGGAAAGTGGGTTTTCCCCGTTTGCCAGCTCGGGAAGGCTCTTGCTCGGATGCCGACCGAAGGCATCGGTGTTCGGCAACTTGAGATGGCTCTGTTATCAATTGTGTTAATGGCGCTTTGTGACTTGCGCGGCGTTTCGGCTTCCCGAGGTCATTAAGGATAGTTCCTTTAATTAATGCGCGGTCGCTTCAACTTCCGAGGATCATAATGGCTGGTTATAGGAGGCAGGCTATAAGTACCCCACTCGTTTTGTCATTTCCGTCACAACCAAATTGGGTTCCAGACCTCGGAGGCATCTGCCTTGGGTAGCTTCTCTCTCGAAGTTCGGAGTGGTGGCCTCTCTTCTGCCTGGTTTTCCCTTCGTTCCTGACGGCCCCAAAGTGGATGTCAGGAGCGAGGGGGGAACGAGGCAGTAGCGGTGACGACCGTAGTCCGGATCCGAGGGATGGGCCTTCCCGGAAGGACGGGCGGTCGCCCCGCTGTCTTGTTGTTTCCCCATCCCTCCCTGCTCCGAAGGGGTGTGAGGGGTGGGGGCAACAAGACATTGGCGTCGACGGCCATGGTCCGGACCCAGGGGTGCGGGCCTCTTTCGAAGGACGGTCGCCGTTCTCTCACCAAGATCTTCGGCCTTCTTCGGTTGCTCCGAAGTGAGTGTTGAAGTAGGCGGAGATCTTGGTGGGAGAGTGACGACCCCTGTCTGGTGTCGATCTCCGGGTCATCTGAGTCCGTTTGTTGCAACTGTGAAGGCGCCGCTGTTAGAGTCTTTCGACAAGCCGAGCCTTCCAGTTGCAACAAACTAGCTCGGGATGGTGCGTCTCTTCCGACCTCTGAGTGTTGGTGGGTTCCCCCCCATCTCTGTCTTCCTTCGCGGGCTGATGGCTTTTGACGGAGGTCAGCCCGGGGGAGTTAGAGATGGGGGAGTGCCGATCTGTTTCTGCTCTGCTTCTGACCGGGGCCTGTTGTCGGGGTTATACCAACCGAGGCACGGGACCTGGGGGGCGCCTGCCGAGGGCGGCGCCTTAAAACATAATCAAAAATTTTCCAGGTTCTTTCTTGCATAGGCGAGGCGTCCGAGGTCCCGATCGTCCGAGCGACGTGGCGCTATCTGAGCCGCCGGATGCTGACACGTATCTCGAGATGGGGCGCGTTCTCCAAGAAGACACTATCTTGTCGTTTAGTGCTCTTGGCGAGATCTGGACCGTCGAACGTAGGCGTGAATCTCGAGGCGGCTCAGTTTCCCAGAAA
The DNA here is from genome assembly GCA_017893485.1 of Hemerocallis citrina. Classification (NCBI taxonomy): domain Eukaryota; kingdom Viridiplantae; phylum Streptophyta; class Magnoliopsida; order Asparagales; family Asphodelaceae; genus Hemerocallis; species Hemerocallis citrina. The sequence goes on along the minus strand of CM030361.1, from coordinate 298,939,957 downwards.
ACGTTATCTTGTCGTTTTGCGCGGGTGGCTTGATCTGAGCCGTCTGATCGAGATCACGTACGAAAGTTGAGGGAGAGGTGTGTTTTCCCCATTTACCAGTTCGGGAGGGCACTTGCTCGGATTCCGACCGGTCCCTGCTGTCGGCATGTTTGGATTGCTCGGAGGTCGGACCTGGTGGGAGGAGTAGTGGTGATGGGCCTTGGTGACGTTCCGGAGGCAGCCCAAAGGTTGCGAACTTTGGTTTAGAAGTCCAAGGGGCGTCTCAGTTTAGCTATAAATCTCCACCCCCCCTTGAGACTAAGTCTCACTTTTCATTTTTACTCTCTCTCTTCAGCTTTTACTCCGCTTCGAAGTTTTTACCTCCCGGGTGGTGTTGCTAGCTGTCGCGGTAGCGTTCCGATTCCCGGCGAGATTTCCGACCGTACTTGTCACTTCAAGGTCAGTCTCTTTCCCTACTCTTTATAAAATGGTTAAGATTACACTCTCGGATGAGACCCCCACCTCGGAGCAAGCTGTTGGCCGAGGGGAAAAAGGGAAGGGACAAATGGAGCCGAGCGAACAAGATGTCGTTCGTCCGGATAAGGAGGGCGAGGTGGCCGAAGTGCCTGAGGAGGTCGTGGCGGAGTCCCGGAAGGGTAAAGCCGTAATCACGATAGTGGAAACGCCGAAGAGAGCGGGGGCGTTCGGTCGGCAACTCATTGCAGTATCGACCGTGGGAGGTGTTCGGGATTATACCGAGGATGACTTGGAGAGGGTCACTCAAGGTACGGCAAAACTGGTGGAGGAGAACGAGCCTAGGGAGCTGTCCGAGGTCGACCACAGGATATCGACTCTCACCGAGGCCGATCTCCGCACGATTCGAGAGGGTTTCCGAATCCCGCTCGAGTATGCATTGCTTCTTCCTGGGCCGGGATTCCGAGCTAACACCAAGTCCTCGCCGGATATATGCGTCTTCCCGGTCGATTCCCTCATTGCCGGGCTCCGGTTCCCCCTACACCCGTTTGTGGTCGAAGTTCTGGTCTGGTACGGTCTGAGTCCTGCCCAACTGATGCCGAACACCTGGAGGCATGTCGTGGCGTTCCTCCTCCGATGTCAAGAGGTCGACGCCAAGCCGACTATGTTTCTCTTTCGGAGTCTTTACAAACCTTGTCAGCCGAGGCGTCATGAACAGAGGTTTTTCCTGTCTCCTCGGACGGGAGTTAAGTTGATCGAGAACCCGGACTCGATCAAGCATTGGAAGGACAAATACTTCCTCGTCCGAAGTCTGACGCCGTGGGTGATACCGACAGCTTGGGCGACGGACGGCTTGCCTAAGCGTACAAAGAAGGACGCCCCATTGAATGCCGAGGAGGCTGAGGTCCAGAGGAAGCTTCTTGCCCTGCCGGCGCTAAGCTGGAAGGATATTACCGAGGAGCATCTGTTCCGTGGGGGTCTCAATCCGATCGACCCTCGTATGCTTCTGGTATTTATACTCCCCGTTTAAAGTTCATGAAAAATTTTCTAAGTTTTTCCATCCGGCTTTTGCAGAGACAATGAAGCTTGATTACAAGGCTCTGGTGGCGAAGGGCCGGGCAGAGCAGGAGAAGAAGAAGAGGTCGGCGGCGGAGACTCAGGAGAGCCGGCCAGCGAAGAAGCCTTCGGTCGCGAAGACTGCCGAGCAGCCGAAGGTCGCGGTCCTCAAGGAGGGGGAGATCGAGGTCCTCGTCTCTCCGACGAAGGTCGTGATCCCCGACCAGGGCGAGGTCAATGTCTCCGATCCCCCTGCCCCGGACGCACCCGTGCCGGCCTCGGGAACGGACGCTCCGGGTTCGTCGAGCAGCGTCTTCGGGGTTAAGGATGCGCTGTCCATGCCTGTCCCGCCCCTCACTGCCGAGGCGGAGAAGATCCTATCCGAGCGTCACAAGCAGATCTTCGTCCCCGACTGGCAGGTGATGAATGCCGATGGTTTCCTGGGCGACGGGAACATCTGTATGGAGGCGATAAGGCATCTGCCGACCCCGAAGGATCGGGCTGCCTTGAAGGCCGGGATGGCAGGTGACTCCGTGATGCAGGCCGCCCGGGACTCCATGTCGGTAAGTTGGCTGATTTCTTCTTCATCTGAATTTTTTAGAAAATTTTCTAAGTATTTAGGTTCGGATCGTAACTCCGTTGCTCACTTTCAGATCATCTGCCACTTCAACTTCCTGCTTGAGGAGATGGCGAAGAAGGATCAGGAGAAGGAGAAGGAGAGGACGGAGCGCGTCAAGATCGCGAAGCAGCTCGATTCCGAATTGCTTCTTTCGGCGAAGAGGGCCGCCGAAGTCTCTGGGCTGGAGAAGCAGCTGACCGATGCTATTCAGCTGTCAAAGGATGAGGCGGCCAGGCTCGAGGCCGCGAAGAAGGAGGTCTCCGAGCTGAAGGACTCAGCGGCCAAGCTCGAGGCGTCGGTGAAGGAGGCTGCCGACCTGAGGGAGGAGTTGGCCACGGCTCGGTCGGAGGCGGAGGGTGCTCGGAAGAGGGCCGAGAGGCTCAAGGCCAAGCACCTCAGGAAGGTGAAGAGGGTGAAGAAAGCCGTGCAGGAGGAGGCCGCGATGCACATGACCCAGAACATGCTGGACGCGTACGGCCGGGCCTTGCAACATGTGGTCGCCAAGAACCCGGGCTTTGACACGTCCACCTACAACTTCTATGACCTCGTGGAGGGGGAGGAGGTTGTCCCCGAGGAGTTGATCGGGCCCGAGGGGGAGACCGAGCCCGTCGACGATCCGTGGAAGGCCGCGACCGAGGAGGAGAAGGAAGACGACTCCGAGGGGGAGGAGAGCTGGAGCGAAGGAGGTGGCGGAGGCGACGGCAAGGACAAGGCCGAGGGGTCGATGGACCCTAACAACAAAAAGGTCAACCCCTGACTCGGTTGTCTTCTTTTATCTTCTTTTTTTTTTGTTTCTGTAAGCCTAACTGCGGACTGGCCACCGCTGCTGTAGAACTTCTCGAGTTTTGAATAATAATGATAAGAAAAATGTTTTGTTTGGCCAAAATTTGCCCAAGTGTCGAGTCTCGGACTTAGAGTTTGTTTTGGCGTGTTGGCCCTCGGATTTATCTCTGCATTTCAGGTGAGATTCGGTCCGATCACGGAGGCCGAATACCTTCGGCTGGAGCTGGTGAAAACGAAGGACGAGCTCTCTCAGAGCCGGTATAGACGGTATCTCCTGCTCGGCAGGCTCGAGGATACGAAGGCGGCTCTGCGGAGGTACGGTCGCGAGCTGTACCAGTACCGGAAGCGCCCTTCAGCCCCCTATCCCGAAGGCGAAGTTGAGAGCCTCCGCAAAGAGCTCGCCGCCGCTGGGCGGAAGAATGACGACCTTTTGGCCGGGGTCCAAAGCTTGGAGCTAGCGGAAAAAGAGCGTTCGGCAGAGCTGGAGAAGCTGGCTTCCGAATACCGACGGCTTGCAACTGATAATGCCGATGCCTCGGGCTCGTTGACAGCGCCTCGACCGAAGAAGTTGGCGAAGGACGATGTCCTGATGGGTAGGATCATCGAACTGGAGGAAGAGATCGCGTCGCTCAAGCCGGCACCGGTCAGGGCTAACGTTCGCAGCACTTCGTGCACTCGCGAAGAGAGCGAGAGGGGGGTTACGTTTTACGAGCTTGCGACGCGCTCACCGTTGACCAGGGGAAGTCCAGCCGATGCTCAGAGTAGCGCGGCAGCCTCGTCGAGCGGGGCTTCGGTCGGCGTCGCCGTTAGGGCTAGCAGCGAAGGGGGGTCGCGCTTCGTTGGTCTAGGGTCGGGTTCGGAGGGCAGACCTCGACGTCCTCGCGTTTCCCTAAATCGAAGCATTCCCCTTCCGAAGAGGCTCTGATTCGGCCGCTTTTCTACTTTTGTTGATTGTTGTAATAACTTAGCCGTAGGGTTGACCGACCGTCTGTAACACTATCATGTCTGAATGCAAATAATTCTGAAAAACTCTCAAGTGTTAGACTCCGGCAGAGTATTGAAACTGTGTTATTCGTTTTTTTCTTCTTTTCAGCTCGTCGTGGCGATCCGTAGCTCGGACTCCGGACGTTCGAATGATGGCTCTGAATCCGAGGCAGTGGTGCTGAGCCCTAGGAGCACGGATATGAAGTTGCGCCGAGCCGAGAGTGAGTGGGAGCACCTTTCGTTGGTCCTCAGTCTCCGGGAAGCCGAGATTCAACGCTTGGAGAGCAAGGTCGCCGAGCTGAACTCCGCAGGGGAGGATGAAGACCCGCAGACCGCATTCAGCAGTGCTCTTCGGGTCAAAAGCATTCGGCACATTCAGTCGAAGATCATCGCCGAGCGAGACGACCTGCTCTCCGAGATGTGGCATCTGCGTGGCGTGATGGCGAGGCTCCGGGGGGAGAAGGAGGAGTCGTCCGTCGAGGAGGACGGACAGTTTAGTGAGGATGTTTTGGTATGAGAGACAAGTGTAGTGGGTCGGGCATTGTGTGTTTTGTTTGCCAACACTTTGTAATGGGATGTTTTGTATTACGTGCCGACAATTAATAAAATTTCCCTTTCGTCGCATCGTATGTTCGCCCTTCGCTTGTAACCGTATCGGTCGTGCCGGGATCTTTGAACCGAGCGCGTCTGTTTAGCTGGATGGATCCGGAGTGCGGCCCTCTGTCGTTGAGTGGATCCGGAACAGTACGACAAGGCTCCGTACCCATAAAAGCGTCATTTTGTCGTTTAGAGTAGGTGGCTAGATCTGAGCCGTCGAGTGTAGGTGCGAATCTCGAGGCGGCTCAGTCTCCCAGAAAACGTTATCTTGTCGTCTTGCGCGAGTGGCACGATCTGAGCCGTTTGATGAAGATCAGGCGCGAAAGTTGAGGAGGAAGGGTGTTTTCCCCGTTTACCAGCTCGGGAAGGCTCTTGCTCGGATGCCGACCGGATATGTCTGCCTTCGACCCTCGGCTGTCAGTCAGGAGTGGTCTGGATGCGTGTTCCGGAAATTAGGCATAGTCCAACGGTTGCGGGAGCAATTCCGAACGGCGATCTACCACTGATTCGTCCGGAGACGAAGAGGAGGTAAAGTCGAGCCGAGTGTTGGACTCCGAACCATCGGTAGAGTTCAACGGCTGTGGGAGCAATTCCGAACGGCGATCTACCCCTGGTTCGTCCGGCGACGAACCGAGGAAGTAAAGTCGAGCCGAGTGTTGGACTCCGAACCATCGGTACAGTTCAACGGCTGTGGGAGCAATTCCGAACGGCGATCTACCCCTGGTTCGTCCGGGGACGAACCGAGGAAGTAAAGTCGAGCCGAGTGTTGGACTCCGAACCATCGGTACAGTTCAACGGCTGTGGGAGCAATTCCGAACGGCGATCTACCCCTGGTTCGTCCGGGGACGAACCGAGGAAGTAAAGTCGAGCCGAGTGTTGGACTCCGAACCATCGGTACAGTTCAACGGCTGTGGGAGCAATTCCGAACGGCGATCTACCCCTGGTTCGTCCGGAGACGAACCGAGGAAGTAAAGTCGAGCCGAGTGTTGGACTCCGAACCATCGGTACAGTTCAACGGCTGTGGGAGCAATTCCGAACGGCGATCTACCCCTGGTTCGTCCGGGGACGAACCGAGGAAGTAAAGTCGAGCCGAGTGTTGGACTCCGAACCATCGGTACAGTTCAACGGCTGTGGGAGCAATTCCGAACGGCGATCTACCCCTGGCTCGTCCAGAGGCGAGCCGAGGAGGTAAAGTCGAGCCGAGTGTTGGACTCCGAACCATCGGTAGAGTTCAACGGCTGTGGGAGCAATTCTGAACGGCGATCTACCCCTGGCTCGTCCAGAGGCGAGCCGAGGAGGTAAAGTCGAGCCGAGTGTTGGACTCCGAACCATTGGTTAAATAAGAGGGGAGAGAAACATGCAAATTCACAAACATAATAGAACTTTTCTTTATTGATATTTGACGGCGAACCGTTTCACATAGTAGGATTCATAGAACAGGTTACAAGTGTAAAGGAGAGGAATGGCGCGACACCTCGGATTACTTAGAGAAGCGCCGGGGCGCTCTCTTGGTATTTCAGGAGGTGATCGGCATTCCAGGTCCTCGGGAGCTCTCTACCCTCCATGTCCTCAAGTCGATATGCTCCAGGCCGAACAACTTTTGCGACCCGGTACGGCCCTTCCCAATTCGGGGCTAGCTTGCCCTTCTGACTGGGGAGGGATATGGCTAGCTTTCTCAACACTAGGTCTCCCTGTTCAAGGTTGGCGGGTCGGACTTTCTTGTTGTAGGCTAGCTCGACTCTCCTTCTGTAATTCTGCTGCCGAATCGATGCCCTCTCCCTCAGTTCATCTATCAGGTCCAAGTTTCCTCTGAGTTCCCTGGCGTTCTGTGCTTCGTCATAGGCGATGAGCCGAGGGGAAGGAATTCCGACCTCGAGGGGTATTACGGCTTCGGCCCCATAAGTCAGGCTGAAAGGGGACTCTCCAGTGGGCGTCCGCTTGCTCGTGCGGTAGTTCCACAACACATTAGGGAGTTGATCGACCCACTGTCCTTTGGAGCACTTGTGCAGCCTCTTCTTGATCCCCGCAAGGATCTGCTTATTAGCGTTCTCGGCTTGTCCGTTCGACTGGGGGTGCGAGACGGACGAGAAACGCTGTTGAATGACGAGGTCGTCGCACAGGGTTCGGAATGCCGAGCCAGTGAACTGGGTCCCATTATCTGTCACGAGGACGCGCGGGACGCCGAATCTACATATAATGTTTCTCCAGAAGAACTGCACCACTTTGTTCTCGGTTATCGTGGCGAGGGGCTCGGCCTCGACCCACTTCGAGAAGTAGTCGATAGCTACGACTAAAAACTTGAGCTGACCCGGAGCTGGAGGGAAAGGCCCTACTAAGTCCATTCCCCACATCGCGAAGGGGATAGGGCTCGATAGGGAGGCGAGGTTGGCTTGAGGGAGGCGTCGGATGCTGGAGTGTCTCTGGCAGGAGCCGCACTGCCGAACGTGTCGCTCGGCGTCTTGGAGAAGTGTCGGCCAGAAGTACCCATAATTCAGAGCTTTTCGGGCCAGGGACCTAAATCCCGAGTGTGCCCCGCCGACCCCTTCATGGAGCTCCTGTAGGGCATATTCGGCCTGTTCCGGAGAGAGGCATCGTAGATATGGCCGGCCGTCCAGTTGGGAGAAAGAGCGCTTGTATAGGATGCCCTCGATTAAGACATAGCGCTCGGCTCGGGTTCTAACTCGGCGAGCTTCTTTGGAATCTGAGGGCAGAACTCCATCCCTTAGAAATTCTACCAGTGGCTTCATCCAGTTGTCTTGCAGCATGACTGGTAACGACTCCGCCGAGCCTAGTGCCTCGTCTTCGATGCTCGGCTTAGTGAGGACTTCAATTAGTACGGTCTGCTCGAGTCCTTGTAAAGAGGACGAGGCCAACTTGGAAAGTGCATCGGCCTGTGCGTTTTCTTCCCGAGGGACCCGCTGGATGATGGCCTCTTCGAACCGACCCATGAGATCCCGGACCTTGGCGAGGTACTTCGCTATCCGCTCGTCCCGGGCTTCATATTCGCCCAAGACCTGGTTCACAACCAGCTGGGAATCACTGTGAATCCGGAGACGATGTGCCCCAGCGCTTCGCGCGAGTCCGAGACCGGCTATGAGTGCCTCGTACTCCGCCTCGTTGTTCGAGGCCTTGAAGTTCATGCGGATCGCGTACTGTAGGACGAAGCCATCAGGGCCGTTCAGGATGATGCCGGCGCCGCTTCCCTCACTGCAAGAGGATCCGTCCACAAAGACTGTCCAAATGGGGGGTCCGCTCGGGACGTGGCCGACCTCGGGGATGGTGGATTCTACAATGAAGTCGGCGAGGGCCTGCGCCTTAATTGCCGTCCGAGGTTGATAGGAGATGTCGTGCTGACTCAGCTCTATCGACCACTTCATCAGCCGGCCCGAGGTTTCGGGTTTATGGAGGACTTGCTTGAGCGGTTGGTCGGTGAGGACTATGACTGAATGAGATTGGAAGTAGGGCCGAAGCTTTCTTGCGGCCATGACGAGGGCGTAGGCTATCTTTTCTATCCCCGGATAACGGAGCTCGGCATCCCGAAGTACCTTGCTCACGTAGTAAATTGGCCTCTGGGTCCGGTCCTCTTCTCTGACCAGGACAGCGCTCAGGGACTGCTCGGAGGCTGCCAAGTAGAGAAAGAGAGGCTCGCCTGGGACCGGCTTACTGAGCAGAGGGGGGTTCACCAGATAGGCTTTCAGCTGGTCGAACGACGCTTGCTGTGCCTCGCCCCATTCAAATCCCTTAGCGCCTCGGAGTGCCTTGAAGAAGGGAAGGCACTTTTCTCCTGACTTGGAGAGGAACCGGCCGATGGCTGCGAGCCGACCGGTGAGTTTCTGTACTTCTCTGACGTTCCGAGGCGGGGCCATGTCTAATATGGCTTTGATCTTTTCGGGGTTAGCTTCAATCCCTCGCTGGCTCACCATGAAGCCGAGGAACTTTCCAGAGGAGACTCCGAACGCACACTTGTTCGGGTTCAGCCGCATGTTGTACTTCCTCAACACGCCGAACGCCTCTTGGAGGTCGGCTACATGGTCGGTGCCGTGGATGCTCTTGACGAGCATGTCATCGACGTACACCTCCATATTTCGGCCGATCTGATGCTGAAAGACCTTGTTGACGAGGCGCTGGTAGGTGGCTCCCGCGTTCTTCAAACCGAACGGCATTACTCGGTAGCAGTAGAGACCTTGGTCGGTGACGAAGGAGGTCTTCGGGATGTCCGGAGGGAACATCCGGATTTGGTTGTAGCCCGAGAAGGCATCCATGAAGCTGAGGAGCTCATGGCCCGAGGTGGCGTCGATTAGGGTGTCGATGTTCGGGAGAGGAAAGGGATCCTTCGGACACGCTTTGTTGAGGTCGGTGAAGTCGATGCATATCCTCCACGAGCCGTTGGACTTCTTGACCATCACAACATTCGACAACCACTCGGGATAATTCACCTCCTGGATGAACTTGGCCTTCAACAGCTTGTTCACTTCCTCCTTGATTGCCTGCTGTCGTTCGGGAGCGAACTTTCGCCTCTTCTGCTGAACCGGTCTGCACCCCGGCTCGACACTTAGGCGGTGGACGAGCAAGTCTTCGGAGATACCGGGCATATCCGCGGCCGACCAAGCAAATAGGTCGCGGTTACCCCGGATGCATCTCACAAGGTCGGAGAATAGCACGGTCGGCAAGGACTTGCTGACGAGGAATTTTCGGCTCGGATCCTCGTCGGAGAAGAGTACTTCTTCTAACTCGTCCGCTGGTTCGAACGTTGGGCGAGCCTTCGGCTCGGGGATCTCGAGAGTCTCGAGCGAGAGCACTGGTCCCCCGGTGGAAGTCATGTAGCACTTCCGAGCTGTTTCCTGGCTCCCCTTGACTTCCCCTACTCCCGACCGAGTGGGGAACTTCATCTTCAAATGGTACGCTGATGGGACGGCCTCAAGGGCGGCTAGGCCGGGGCGACCGAGGATGACATTGTATGCTGCCGGGACGTCAACGACCATGAAGTCCATAGGCTCGGTCCGGGTAGTAGGGGTGCTTCCCGCAGTAACGTCGAGGGTTATCACCCCTTCGATGGTTACCGGGACCCCCGTGAACCCGTGGAGAGTGTATCCGGCCGGTTTGAGACGGTCTCGGGACAGCTGGAGGCCCTGGAAGGCCGAGAGGAATAGAATGTTGACCGAACTCCCGTTGTCAACCAAAATCCTCTGCACCTTGTAGTTGGCCATGCGGAGGTCGATGACGAGGGCATCACAATGAGGGACTCGGACTCCTTCGAGATCAGCGTCGGAGAAAGACACGGGCACACCGAAGCCCTTGGGAGGAGGAGCACTGTGGACCGAGTTCACCTCTCGGACGAAGGCTTTCCTCGTCGTATTAGAGGGGCCGCCCATGGGGCCCCCGTGGATCATATGCAGAACCCTTTCTTCTTCGAACTCAGGCGTTACTTCGCGCCGCTTGTTAGCCCCCCGAGGGGGAGGAGAGTTCCGATCTGTCCGATCATTAGCCTTCACGAACTTCGCCAACTGCCCCCTTCGGATGAGGGCTTCGATCTCATCTCTCAAAGCCCGACAGTCATTCGTCTCGTGCCCGTGGTCCCGGTGATACCGACACCACTTGTCTTTGTCCCTCCTCTTCGCCGGTTTGTGCATCCTCGGGGCTGGAGGGAGGACCCCCTCCTTCTCTACTTCCATGAGGATGGTGGAGACATTAGTTGTGAGGGGCGTGAATTTCTCGAACCTGGGGGGAGGACGACGCTGGCCGCCTCCGTCCTTCATAGTCTTCTTGGCCCCCTCTTCCTCCGTTGCCTTCCTTTTCGAGCCGGAGGAGGGTCCTCCGAAGTTCGGGAGGGACTCGGCCTCCTCGGCTCGGATGTATTTCTCGCACCTCAGTAGGAGGTCGGCGAAGTTGGTAGGCGGCTTCTTTGCTAGGGACGAGCGGAGGTTGGAGTTGAGGACGTTCGACTGGAACGCCACTGTTGCCACGGATTGGTCTAAGGAGGCGATCGACCTGACTTCTGCGGTGAACCTCTTCACATAGTCACGCAGCTTCTCTCCCCTTTCCTGTCGGAGGTTCAGAAGGGAGAGACTCGTCTTCTCGGCACGTCGGCTGCTCACAAAGTGAGTTATGAACAGTGTCTCAAACTGCTCAAATGAAAAGATGGAGGCGGGGGCAAGCCTGGAATACCATTCCCGAGCCGAACCCCGAAGGGTGGCCGGGAAGGTCCTGCAGAGTATGGCATCGGAGACTTGGTGGATCAGCATCAGAGTCTTAAAACTCTCGACGTGGTCTACTGGGTCGGACTCGCCTGAGTACGTTTCAAACTGCGGAGGTTTGAAACCCCTCGGTATGCGAGCTTCCATGATTGTCCGAGAGAAGGGCGGTCGGTTTGGGCGAACAGTCCCCGCTCTGGACTCCTCTTCTCGGTCCATACGGACAATGCGCCTCTCCACCTCATGGAGGCGGCGGTCAAAGGCATCGTCCCCTCGCCGGTAACCGTATGACCCTTCGGACTCTTCATCATAAGAGGGAGAGCGTGGACTTCGGCGCCGGTATCCCTCGGATCGGCGGGGACTGTAATGTTGCTGACGACTGGGAGCCTGGAAAGGACTTCGTGACCGGCGGTGAGGACTGGGAATCCGAGGGGGCGTTGGGACCCTCGGGGGGTTTTGGTTGTTGGCACGGGCGTTCAGGGCCTGCAGCACAGTCTCCTGAAATTGGAGGAACTCGGCACGGCTGATAGGTACCTCACGGCCCCTCGTATGATGCCGATCCTCGGGGGAACGCGGCCTCCTCCTTCGGTGTTCGGGAGATGCCGCCCGGCCTCTCCGGTACGGAGATCTCTGTCTGTCCCGGTGACGAGGTGACCGCTCGCCCGGACGCTGTCGGGAGGCCTCCGCTCGGGCCCGCCTCTCTTCAAGGTGCGTGCGGAGATCATTCTCCTTCTGGCGGCTCCGTTCGGGGTGATGGGAGGCCATCGAGTCCGAGGACCCGTTACGGACCGAGACATGGTCCTGGACGGGCTGCTTCAGCTTCTGGCCGTTGAGACCGGCGGGACCATTGTTGGGTTGCTGCTGAGGACGAGGAGGCTGGACCGGTTGGGTCGGCGGAGGAAGCCCAGATTGGGGAATTTGGTTGACGGGGGTATCCTCCGTAGGGTCGGCTGGGTTGGTCACCCGGTTGGATCCTTTGGATCTGTTCTTCTTCGGAGGCATGGCGATGGGAGGCGATGAAGGAGAAGCTGAGGTCGTTCGTGTGGTGGTTTCCCACAGACGGCGCCAATCTGTTACCGCTGATTTCGGTGTGGGGGTAAACAGATAGAATTTGTGAGTCCGGGATACACCTGAACGATTGACTCGGCCTTCTCGCTCCTGGCACAACCTGCAAGGAAGTGCGAAACACCGGGGTTGATTCCGGCGACGCACCCTCCGACGCTCTTGTCAGTAATCAGGAAAAGATTAAGAAAGAGCTTAAGTGGTAAAAAAGTGATTAACCTGGTCTTGGTGGTAGAAGGGTCGTATTTATAGTCGCCAAGAGAGAGATTAGGGGCTTGATTCCTTGTATAACTGTTCGGAGCAAAATCCTCACAGTTTGTTAAGGAAAGTAGATCTCCTAATTCCCGGTGAGAGCAAATCAGGCATGCTGATTTGGTCAAATCAGGGATCCTGATTTGTCTCTTGCTGATGTGGGTTTTCTTCGGGTCGGAACCCGAACCCACTAAGAGTGGGTCCGTTCGCGGGTGATTGGTCCTGTGAGAAGGGGACCCAATACCCATTTAGGATCCACTTGTATGTGAAATTACCCTTTTACCCCCGTGCTTCAAGATTCGCGCTCGATCTGGACGGTCTCGATTTAACCCCATTTTTAGCCATATCATCAGGTTTTCTACGAACTCACAAATTCATCTGTTTGCCCCCACACCGAATTTAGCGGCAACAATATATATATATATATATATACGAAACAAAATAAGAGAGAAAACCTTAAAAACGATATCCAAAAAATACAAAACTCTGTGATTGGGTCCGACTTGCCGCACACAAGGTAACGGAACTTGTAGAAACGAGTTCCGATCCATGGTTTGCAAGATACGGCTGTCTCGCTCGCTTTCACTCTTGGAAATGAGGAGAATGCGTTACACGGACGCATATAGCAAACCGTGGGTGAGAACTCGCAACTACAAGTTGCTATGACTTGTGAGTGGCGAGACCGACCTACTCGCAAAATTACGAATCTTTTAAGTGGGTTCTCTATTGAAAACTCGCTCAAAACATAAAAAAAATATGAGAAAACCACACAAATGACGGTAAAATAAATCTAAACTCTGTGATTGGGTCGGGCTCCCTGCACACAAGGCAACGCAACTTGTAACCGAGTTCCGACCCACAGTTTGCAAGATACGGCCGTATATCACATTCATTCATGAAAAATTCCAACAATGCGATACATTGACGTAGGCCCCAAACCGTGGGTCCGAACACGCAACTACAAGTACTGTTTGGTAGCAAGCGGTAAGCCCAATATGCTCACAAATTTTCTTATTTTTTGGATATCGTTTCCTAGTGAAAAGTCTCTCGATAGAAATCAAACATTAATTGTTGTTGTTGTTTGATATAGGTAGAAATCCACACAAACGAGATCAAAAAAATCTGAAACTTTGGGAGTAGGACGGACGCAAAACACATGAGCCAACACAATTTGTAGAGGTGAGTTTCGACTCACGGTTTGCAATATACGCTGATGTATCACTTTCACTCACGAAAAATACTCAAAAGCGATACACGGTCGTACACTTCAACCGTGAATCCAAACACACTTCTACAAGTTGCGTTGGCTTGTGCATGGTGAGCCCGACGTACTTGCAAAATTGCATAATTTTTGGATCTCTTTGTACGCTATTACTAACAATGAACAACAACAACTAATACTACATCTACATCGATAATAAAACTATAATTACCTAATCTATAAATACCTACGCATAATATACAAATTGTACACTCAAATATTGAATAAAAAATTTCAATCACTTAACCTAGTTAAATTTACTAAAATAGGAAAAATTAATGCCTTTCACAATGAGAGTTTTCGGAAAGGAGATAGAGGAGGCCCTTGCGCGCTGCTGTAGAGAAAGGAAGGGGAGTAGGACTTGGCTAATTTCTTTAGGATTAGGGTTTTAGGGTTGGAGAGATTTCTTATGGGTTAGGGTTTTTTTATAATCGGGATCTTCAAGGGAAGAGGGCAAGAGTGTGAGAAGAGGGAGAGATTGAGTGAGAAGCAACGAGCAAGAGAGAGCTAGGATTTTCAGATCGAGAGAGAGAGAGCTATGGTTTGGAGAAATGGGTTTCTCGAGCTCCAGTAGCGAGAATGTGACGCCCCTGCCCTGAGCTCGAACAATTTATACAATTTAGAAGACAAATTATTTATAATATAGTACAATTGCCCACCACAGGTTGCCTTTCAAAAGGTGGTTAACCGAATTGGTGACTCTTGATCATAGGCTATTATATTTATATATTATTTGATTCATTTTAACTCCCAATATGGGATTATTTTACTCTTACCTTCTCTCGCTGTCTTCTTCGCGTGTGATGTCAGCACACCCAAGAACCATAGCCGAATAATACTATCTCGGGTGGGGCCCTCCTTGCCACGTCACCGTGGATTTCCAAACAGCACATGCACAACCTTGCTGTGTGCTATCAAATCCCGTGGGCCACCCATTTACTATTCATTTTCAAGTTAATTACACAAATGCCATCAATACATTTTTACTTTTTTTTTTATACAAACAACCAACTATATATATTATATTATATTATATATATATATATATATATATATATATATCTATATAATAAAACACAAAGAAAGCTATCAAGTGGCTCTCCTTCAATCTCCCCTAAAACCAATGGTCCAGATTGATTCTCACAAAACATATTTTCCCGCTCAAAAATTTCAAACCCCAAAACACATTAACTCAAACACCTTTCCCTCTCTCTCTCTCTCTTCCCTTTCTCTCATCCATCCCGTGAACAAAAATTCCCCCAAACAAAAAACCAAAATAACCCGTGAATGACCCAAACCCAAATCCCCAACTCGAAAGTCTCCCTCTTCTTCCTCTTCATTGTAAAGAAGAAAACTCCGATCTGCCATTAATGGCGGCGTCACCGAGCGGGTTGTCAAACCACCGCGCGGGCATACCAAGAAGAAAACTTCGATCCGCCATCAAACCACTAAGCGCGCTGCGCAGCGCGTTCGGTGGCGTCCTCTGCTTCTTTATCCTCCTCCTCATCGGCGTTCTCGCCTTTTCGATCCGTCTATTCTCTGTAAGTTTATCGGTTCTTGATGCCTTCTTGAATTGAAACTCTCTATCTGAGTTAGTGAGAATCTGGTGGATGTTTTCTTCTTGAATTGAAACCCTAGATCTGAGTTGTGAGAATCTGGTGGATGTTTTCTTCTTGAATTGAAACCCTAGATCTGAGTTGTGAGAATCTGGTGGATGTTTTTTTGTTAAATTTTTTTTTTGGGGCAGGTTATCAAGTATGAAAGCGTGATCCATGAGTTCGATCCGTACTTCAATTACAGAGTAACTCAGGTCAGATCTCATTTTCCATGGCAAAAATGGGTATGTCTAAATTGGCTTCTTTTGTGATGGGTAATGCGTAGTTTTTTTTATTTGGAGTTTTAGCATCTGGGTATGTGTTAATTGTGGGTTATTTTGCTTAGAAATGGAGTTTTAGATGTATTAGAGCACTTGGGGTGTGTGAGTAGGGTTTATATCTATGCCTGCATTCATTTGTTTGGAGATTGGTTGTAGTTGAACTTTGCGAAATTTGTGATTGAGATTGAGAACACTTTGAAACAACTGGGAATGTGAATGTTGACATGTAGTTTGTTTAGATTGAATTGTTATTGCATTTAATGTGGATGGAGAGCTGAACACATTGATTAGAGATGGTTTGTTTCATT
The DNA here is from genome assembly GCA_017893485.1 of Hemerocallis citrina. Classification (NCBI taxonomy): domain Eukaryota; kingdom Viridiplantae; phylum Streptophyta; class Magnoliopsida; order Asparagales; family Asphodelaceae; genus Hemerocallis; species Hemerocallis citrina. Next base: position 298,924,515 of record CM030361.1, on the reverse strand, counting down.
GTCCACTTTTCTGTTTTTGTTTGTTTAAGCTATACTTCGCAGTATCTATTTTGATATTATGAGTTTGTGCAATGGTGTAGTAATTTGATATGGCGATTTGGAATGAGGATTTCTTCTTCTACTTCTTCATGTTTTCAATATAATCAAAACGAATTTAACAATTCAATAATCTTTAACGGAGAGTGTATGAGTCAAAATTGTAATGCAAGGAGTAGGAACTCTCTTTTGTGAAAATGCCAGTTAAATTCTGCATAAATTGATTGTTGTAAATGTGTTTGAGGTCTTTGTATATATATGGGGATCATCGAGTGTGGTTACAATGCTTAGTTGAATGTGTTTTGCATCAAAGAGCGCAAAGTCAAACTTTTAATGTTAAAATCTTCTTTTTAGCAACAATAATCCAGTCCAAATTAGCAAAACTTTCAAATATGCTGAGAGGAAGCATATGTACATAGGACTAAGACCAGGGAAGCAAATTTTTGTCTTTGGTATGGGTTATTTGTTGCTGTGGATCGGTAATATTTGGAGTGAGTTACATAACGTGAGTATCGGTAGGAATTTTTTTAGTCTGGCCCCGATCAATCCATCTTGGTATTGGATGAGATGTGATACCTATCTAAAACCTCTCAAGTTTTCACATGAACGCCAATATGATTGGTATTAAAGTTGGGTCTTCTAGAATCTACTACTATTTTCTGATGTAGTGCTTTAATTTCAGTTTCTTACAAAGAAGGGAATCTATGATTTCTGGAACTGGTTTGATGATCGAACCTGGTACACGATCCAAGTCCATAATTTATTTCTCATATTTATGCTGAGTATTAAGCATGTAGTAAAGCTCTGATTTGTCTACTATTATGTATCCTCTTGGATGTGTCATAGATGGAGCTATGTACCTTGGTTTGACTTTGATAACTGGTTCTATGTGGTGGTATGTTGTTAATTTACTTTTAAGGTAAACCCTAATCTGCATATCATAATTTTAATGATACCTACTGTATTGGAATCCTTGGTTTTCCAAAAACACATCCCCCCCCCCCCCCCCCCCACACACACACAAAAAAATCTTCCCAAAACTAAAAAAAAAAACTCATTACTTTATTACCATCTCTCTTTTCTCTCTTCACTTTTTCATATTTCCTTTTTCTTATCTCTCTCTCCCATTCTTTCTTTATTTACTTAGAAATTTAGATTTTAAGTTTAAAGTTTGTAAATTTTCAGAATTTTATGTTTTTTTTATTGTACATGTTATATTGAAAATAGAAATTATAATTATTTTTATTGTACAGTTAAATTTCATCATTTTCCACACTTACAGTTCTAAGAAGTTAGATTTTACACCCCTATTTATAATTATTTTTCAACATATAGTAATGGAAACATGGACTTTTATTTACAACTAATTATTGTCATACTATTTAAACTTGAGCTACATAATTGTTGTTTTACTTTTTACAAGGATTTTCCTGTTTTGTATCGTTCCGAAGATGTGCCGTAGGCACGTGCCCACGGGCAAATCTGGGTTAAACATTGATAGTACAGGAAATTTTGTTTTCCTTTAAAGTTAAATTGACTTATACCTTGAGTTGTGTTACAGATTCTGACAGTGAAAGTTCTTCTGCGCGATCTGATGCATCCGATGCAACTCAATCACCGAGAACGTAAACCATAATTCAGGTAAGAATTAGTATTATTCGAGAAATTTATTTTGTACGGTAATTTACTGTGTTGATACTATTTATGTTGTGTTCTGTAACTCCAAATTTCTTTAGTTTCTATAGTACGTTCATTGTTGCAATATAAAAACCATCTATACTTTTCACCATGTGCCTTACAGTGCCTTACGTTATACAACTTGCTAGAATATTTCACCATGTGCCTTACAGTATACAACTTCCCTTTTCTCATTGACAAACAAAACAATTCTTTTTCTCATTCCATTTGATGCTTAAAGTCGAGATATTTGCGGTTGAATGCTATTTGCATTGTTCGTAGTGCGAATTTTGATGAGTATGAATTCTGATTTGAGAAGAAAGAATAAAGCTTGAATCTTTTGAATCTTTCATGTTTGTTTTGTTCATTTTAGTTTTATGTGCCCATAAAAGTATATAGTTCATTTTAGTTTCATGTCTAAATCTAATCTTGATTGTCAGTGATTGGAGAAGAAAAATACGATCAGAGTTTCTCAGATTTAGTAGAAATTTAGGGTTTACAACTTGCTTTTTCTCATTTCTAATTTCTTTTTGTTGTGTTTTGTCACAGGGCTTTCGTTTTTTTCCAGTTCGTCTGTATCTAAAGATTTGGTCTCCTACATAGAGAGTGACCCAAGTGTCTTGCCTTGCATAGGCGCACTCAGTGAGGTTAAGCTTTTTTCTTTTTTTCCATTTCCTGACTTGCCAAAAAAAATAAAAAGAAGAAGAATTACATCATGGATGTGTTGAATATTCATGGTTATTGTTTGTTGTCCAAACTAATGCTGGATGCCACATCTAGCTGTTACACTTGACAATGTCAGAAGTCTCTTGCTTACCCCACTGTGAATCTTCTATGTGATCTTATCTCAGCAGAGTCTAGATATACTTTCATGTAACTAAGGAGTAGAATATGCAACTTCAATAAAAAAAATTCATACTCTAACTAATGAACCTTACTTGATTAAAACTTTTTATTCAGTTAGATGATCTCCATAAACTCAAGTCACCAATATTTATTATAACTATTCAATTAGAAGACTTAAGATAGCAACATTTTCTCTAAATAGTGTTATGGATGATCCACAAACTATTAAATTTCACCAACCACAATAAAGAAATGCATCTAAATTAAGAAATGCTACCACTACCATACTCTCAGCACATCCTCTCAACTATACAGTGTCTAAATTTACTTTGCATTTGTAAGGATAACTACAGATATTTTTATTAAGTATGCATGGCAACAATGATCTTAACAGTTAGTATTTTGGGAGATGATGTATAACAATGATCTTAAAAGAAAAGTATATACAATAGTAGTTATTAAACAAATTCTTGAAATATGAATGACAATTAGTATCTTTCAATTTGCCAACTATTAAACAAAAGAAAAGTATATACAATAGTAGTTATAATCTGGTACATCAATATGAAATTGGAGAACAAAACACCAGATATACTTCTATTTGATATATATTACAACTGTTACTTTCAATCTGCCAACTAATCAGTGGTCAAGATAAAAGCAGAAACAAAATGACTGTTAAGTGGGGTCAATAATCTACATCCTTCCATTAGATTTCCTCGGGGATTTTCTGGGGTAATTAGCTAATGAGTTTGCATCTATTCCTTCTCGATTTGGCCTCTTTTTTGAATCAGATGATGTTTTATGCTTCCTAATCATATCATCGGCATATCTATTGTTGTTGTTGATATGGAGGATATTTTTCCATTACACCACGAACCTGTAACAAACAACCAGAGAGAATTCCAAATTAAAAGAGATCATACTACATAAAACAACCCTGTGAAAGCTCATATTAAGATCAAATTCAGAAACACACACACACAACCATAGATGTTTAAGTAAGAGTCAATTCAACTAAGGAGCAATTACAGAAGATAAAAGAAATGCAGCCTGTGCCTACAAGTGATGTCTTGCGTAGCATGGAAATCTGTATCATGTTATTCAACATTAAGGGTTCACGACAATTATTGGCAACACTTCTTACGGACTTTTGGATAACTTACTGAGCCAATAACAAGTTTCAAAACATGTTAACAATCTTATACTAAACATTGGTGATACCCCCTACAGTCCTACTCAGATAGAGCCACAAGCACACCACAAACAAGGCACATCAGGTGTTTAGGAATTGAACCAAGGATATGGAGAACCAACAAACACGATACACTAACACACTAACAATGGTAGAAAGAGGAAAAAAATGAATTTATGAAGTTCGAAGAGGCACCCCATGTGATGAAAGAGGAGGTCGAGGGTTCAAGCCAGGGAGTAAGCAACATATAAAAGTATTTTCTTCCCTGAAACATAAAACTAATAGTTTTCTCATAGAGATGGATATTAAATATAACTACAGTTTTTCTAGCTAAAAAATTAAATATAACTATGGTTATCTTAAGCACAAGCATATATATATTGAATACAATATAATTTCTATATTAGCTAGCTATAACAAACAATAGGTTGTCAATCATATATATATTGAAGACGGTGCTAAATTTTCAACTATATAGCAATTGGAGTTGCAATAACAAATAATTATTCTAGCAAAAACAAACAATTGGACTTGCTATAAAACAAGCATCACCCTTTCTATTATTTGATGGCAAACATTAAATCAATAATGAGCCAACAAACACTTCAAATCAATTAACTTATCAGTAATGACATATTGACACCAAAGATAAGAAGAAAAAAGGGGTCGTCTATTAACTTATTATTTTTTCTTTAATGAAACAGGATGACAAAATAAAAAAACCAATTATATATGATAGACTTACCTTACCAAAACATTTTTTCATTGTTGTTTTACTTTTGAACTTTAATAGAACTGAGATGCAGCTGACATGGACCTCAAATTTATAAATGCAACTATATTGATCAATTGGGGTTGCAATAAGGTAAATTTATATTTACTACAACTACACCCAATGTTAACCGTTAATCACTACTAATTTAATTCTTTTTTTTTTCCAGATTGTCGTCCACACTCAGAACCGTTATGTACATATTGACAGTTTAACTTTTTGTAGGGTGATGAAGAACATGTTTGGTTGAAGGTATTGTTCTGTTTGAAAGGTAATTATTTCAAATCTATTACTATTGTTTTTAGACTTTTATTGTTTTAATTCTTTATTGTAAACTCTTACTATTTGATTCAAAACTCTTACTGCTTTTTAGGCTCATTGTTTGACCCCATTTTTGAAGACTTCAACCATTGTGTTCTCCTACAACCCTGTAATTTTATTTTTTTTATTCGGTTGGTTGGTGTTTATTATGGTGGAGGATGTAATAGTTGTAATAGTTGCAATATTTAGCATTTCTGGAGATGATGTAAGTAACTGTATATAATAATGATATAATATAGTTGTGTTAATACCCGTACCTGCAATTTTGTGGAGTATTGGGTTCTGTGTTTGGTTTTTTAAAGGTTTTTCGAAGGTTTTCCAAAAAATCCATTACGTTTTTAAACGAATTTTTGGTTTTTATTTTGTATCTTGCATTATATTCTGATTTCCCCCCCCAGAGCCTTATATATATGATGCCTGTGTGATGTTGCTTGGTTTTGCCTGGGGTGGATTGATATTTATTGCATGTGATGTCATATTTTTAATTGTTAGCAGAATTCCGTAAGGAATTGCTGTAAAAGGGCTAATATTTTGGGGGAGGTTCTGTCAAAATTTTTACTAAATTTTCTAAAATCTATTATGTTTTGAAATGATATGTTGGTTTTTATTTTGTATCTTAGTCATATGAAGATTTTTTCTTCCCAGAGCCCTATATATATGATGTCTGTGTGATGTTGTTTGGATTGGCCTGGGGAGAATTTATATTTCTTGACTGTGATGTTAAATTTTTAATTGTGAGCAGAATTTCGTAAGGAATTGCTGTAAAACAGCTAATATTTTAGGGGAGATTTTGTCGAAATTTTTACAAAATTTCCTAAAATCTTTTATGATTCCAAACTATATCTTGGTCTTTTATTTTATATCTTTAGTTCTATGAAGTTTTTTTTCCCAAGCCTTATATATATGATGTCTGTATGGTGTGACTTGGATTGGGCCGGGGAGGATTCAATTTGACTGTCTACGATGTTAATGCTCTAAAAGGAATAATATTTCTGGAGAGATTCTGTCAAAACTTTTACTACAATCCTGCCTGTAAAATTTTAAATAACACTGTCGAAATATTTACTAAACAACTTAATTGAAACAATTTAAAGGCGCCGTATTATAAAACTATTAGGATTCAATATAATTTCAAAGGAGGCCTGTAAAGAGTAGATGATTGTATTAGGAAGGTAGGTGCATTTTTTTAACCAATAATTGTTAAAGAGGTAGAAAGAGGTATATTGAATGATTTTTTATATGCAATTCACCCAACCAAATAACTCCAATTAAATTTATATGCAGTTCCGAATACGTGCCGTAGGCACGTGCCACGGGCATACCTAGTATATATATATATATATATATATATATATATATATATATATATATATATATATATATATATATATATATATATATATATATATATATATATATATATATATATATACACTCTTTTGAAAATTCCGTGGTGTTACACACACACCCCCTTCAGAAATCAGCGTCCTCGCTGAGTACGGGGCATGCACAATCTAGTACAGGATCCACTTTCTAGCCGATCTGGAGCATCTGCTCTCCTATCTGCCCGACTAATCATGATCCTGGAATCTACTGTCCGATCAATCATAGTCTCGGATTTAATGAGCAGCTCTCCTATCTGCCCGATTAATCATGATCCTGGAATCCACCGTCCGATCAATCATAATCCCGAATTTAATTGAGGCACCACAATCCCGGAATCCACCGCCCGACTGGGTCTATATGCCCCACACTCGATGTCGAAAGTCGGCTCTGATACCATTTGTAATGCTCCTGCCCCGAGCTTGGACAATTTATACAATTTAGAAGACAACTTATTTATAGTATAGTACAACTGCCCCCCACAGACTACCTCTCAAATGGTGGTTAACCGAATTGGTGACTCTTGATCATAGGCTGTTATATTTATATATTATTTGATTCATTTTAACTCCCGATATGGGATTATTTTACTCTTACCTTCTCCGGCTGTCTTCTTCGTGTGTGACGTCAGCACACCCAAGAACTACAGCCGAATAATACTATCCTGGGTGGGGCCTTCCATGCCAAGTCACTGTGGATTTCCAAACATCACATGAACAACCTTGCTGCGTGCTATCAAATCCCGTGCCCCCCTTCCCCCCCCCCCTAATTTACTATTCATTTTCAAGTTAATTACATAAATGTCATCAATACATTTTTACTTTTTTATACAAACAGCCAACTATATATATATATATATTATATATATACTCTTTTGAAAATTACGGGGTGTTACAGAGAAAGAGAGTTGTGAGGGAGATGGCGATCTGAGTATGTATAAGTGTTTGGAAAAACACTTGTACGTACTTAGGCCGTTGTTGGAAACAACGGCCTAGGTTGATTTTTTTTTATTATAAAAAAACTACCTAGGCCGTTGTTCCCAACAACGGCTTAAGTACAATTTTCTTCAAAAAAAAAACTTCAAAGAACCTAGGCCGGCCGTTGTTCCCAACAACGGCCTAAGTATAAGTTTTTCCAAAAAAATTTCACGCCAAAAAAACGCTACGTCTGAAACATTTTTTGGCGTGAAGTTCCAAAATTGCCCTTCCCTTTTAGAGCCGTTAGTGGGAGAGCCTATTGGGTTTCGATCTGAGCCGTTGATCAAGATCTTGAGCGATCCAATGGCTCAGATCTGTGTTTTCCAACCCATTGAAAATGCACCCGTTTTCAATGGAGCATTTGCCTATATATATATATATATATATATATATATATATATATATATATATATATATGAGGAATGCTCCATTGAAAACGTACTGTAGCGATGAAAACATGGAAAACCACCTAGGCCGTTGTTGGAAACAACGACCTAGGTTATAACGCATTATAACCATGGCCAACAATGGCCTAGGTGGTTTTCACGTGTTTTCACAATATTTGCGTTTTCAATAGAGTATTTCCATATATATATATATATATATATATATATATATATATATATAGAGAGAGAGAGAGAGAGAGAGAGAGAGAGAGAGAATGCTCCATTGAAAACGTACTGTAGCGATGAAAACGTGGAAAATCACCTAGGCCGTTGTTGGAAACAACGACCTAGGTTATAATGCATTATAACCATGGCCAACAATGGCCTAGGTGGTTTTCACGTGTTTTCACAATATTTGCGTTTTCAATAGAGCATTTCTATATATATATATATATATATATATATATATATATATATATAGAGAGAGAGAGAGAGAGAGAGAGAGAGAGAGAGAGATTGGTGGTTGCTCTGTTCAATAAAAGTACTCTCGTGTTTCGGTCACTGGGTTGATGGTGTTTGTATGTATTTTGTTATTTGGGGTCGGGCATATGTTTATATATATATATATATATATATATATATATATATATATATATATATATATATATATATATATATAGAGAGAGAGAGAGAGAGAGAGAGAGAGAGAGAGATTGGTGGTTGCTCTGTTCAATAAAAGTACTCTCGTGTTTCGGTCACTGGGTTGATGGTGTTTGTATGTATTTTGTTATTTGGGGCCGGGTATATGTTTTTTGGGTGGTCTGTATTTTGGTTTATTAGTTTCTACAGATGTATAGGGCAAGTTAGTTGTGTTGATTTTCAAAAATGAATATCATACAACCAGCCACTAGCATGTTGGTTTGTTCTATTGATATATTATTTCGTTAAATTTTATGTAATGAAGTACGGGGATCTTGAGCCTAACCATTTGACGGAGAAAATAAAATTCATTTTATTTAAATTGTTAGAGATTATAGTCCCACATTGGGTAGTTGGTTAGTTTTGTATTTGGTTCCTCCTATATATAAGAGATATTGTACTCAGTTATTTCTCAATTCAATATTCAGTATTGTTTTCACATCTCTCTAGTTTATCTTAACATGGTATCAGAGCCAATTACTCAAATTTTCTTCTGTTAAAATTTTTTCATCCAAAAATCCTCAAATTCCAACAGCCAAAGTTATACAAATTTCTTCCAAAAAAAAAAAACCACCGAAGTCATCTTCTTCAAGATCAGATCCAAATAGATCGTCATCAAGATCCCGCCGCCATCAGATCGTCATCAACCAGGCCGCCATCAGATCATCATCAACCAGGTCCTCCTCACCTTCCTCGCCCTCTCTCATCATCGCCCTTGTCACCGCCATCTCCCTCATCGTCGCCCTCAACATCACCCTCCTCTTCACTGCCGAAAACCCCAACAAGGACATCAGATCCTCCTCCTCTGTCCTCGTCATCTCTAACCCCGCGCCGACGCCGGGATCTGACTTACCCTTCTACTAATCGGATCCGCACTAGCCGCCCCTCAAAAACCTTAACAGTGTTTTTTTTTAACATCAGATGCTCCTCTCAGTTAAAAAAAATAAAATAAAAAATAAAAAAAATAAAAAATTTGCACTTACTTGAATCTCTCATGGAGCCTCAATTTCGTCAGTACCTTCCAGTCTCCACTAATTTCCTTTTTTCCTCTGCTGAGGATTGGACTGATTGGTCTGCTTCCGTTGAAGCCACTCTTCTCGGTCATTCTTTATGGGGTCACATTGATGGTTCCACTGTTCGCCCAAAAGATCCCGATACTACCGCTTCCGCTGCCGATAAGCAATTGATTCACACATCTCAAACCACTTGGGATGATCATGACTGTCGAGTTATTTCCTTCATCATATCCTCAGTTGACCGTAGTCTTTGTGCTGATCTTCTTCGAGTTCGTCCTGCCAAGGCTCTTTGGAAACAATTGGTTACCCAGTATGTTCAGAATAGTGGGGCTCGTAAGTATCAGCTCCTTGTTCAGTCCGTTCTTGATCAGCAGGGTGATCGCAGTATTCCGGAACATTACACAGCCATGCGCAATATCTGGCGCGACTTATAGCAACTAGAGAACAGTGAGGTGCATGTCACTCGTGAACGTCGTCAGTTTATGTTCTTCATGATGGGTCTTCGACCAGAATATCAGTATTTATGCAGTAATTGAACCGTCAAGATCCGGTCCCTCATCTTGAAGCTGCTATTGCTGAGCTTGTTGCTGAAGAAACCCGGTTACGTGCTCTCCTAACTCCTACTTCTCACTCATCCTCTACCAGTGAAAGTGTCCTTGCCGTTGCTCATCGTCCATCCTTCTCACGCAAGCCTCACCCCAGCTCTACACCTACTCCTTCTGTCCATCGCAGTGTTCCTGATAGTCATTCCCATTGCACCCACTGTCAGTGGGATGGTCATACTCATAGTAACTGCTTTATTCTTCATCCTCAGCTCCTAGCTCAGGCACAGCAGCGCAGACAGCAATAGGATTTACCTCCTCTCCGCACACCTGGTGCGATGGTCGTCACTCCATCCATGCCTTCTCCTGCTCCCTATGATATTCCACAACACCATCTAGCTCAGCTGGATCTTCAGAACTCGGATCAGTCTATCAATGCTGGTTCATCTGCCCCTGCTTTCTCTGTCACTCCTGGTATGTCTTCTTCCTGGCTTTTAGATTCTGGTGCGCACATCACCTCACTAGCAATTGTACACTACTCACCACTCGTACTCCACTTACCTTTCATTCAACGTCACTTTACACTGCCGATGGTTCACTACTTCTCACTACACACTCTGGATCTATTAACACTCCAACTCTCACTTTACCTTTCGTTCTTTATGCCCCTTATTTATCTACAAACCTTATTTCCATTAGTGCTTTATGTGATAGTGGCCTTACCGTTACCTTTACTTCTTTGGACTGTACCATATAGGATCCTCGGACTGGTCATATGATTGGACGCGCTAGCAGACATGGATGTGTATATCATCTACATTTTCTTCATGCTCATGATTCCACTTCTAGTTTTTCTGGTGTTGTCAGTTCTGATGCCGATTTGTGACACAGACGCTTAGGTCACATTAATGCATCTCGTTTGAAAAATTTAGTTCGTAGTGGTGCTCTTGGTCATCTTAATTTTACATCATTATCTGTTTGTCAGGGTTGTAAGTTGGAAAAATACTTAGCCCTCCCTTTTAACAATAAAAGCACTTCTCATTCTACTCATGCTTTTCAACTTATTCACTCTGACATATGGGGTCCATCTCCCACACCTTCTCAAAAAGGTTATCTCTATTATGTTAGTTTTATCGATGATTTCACTAGACACACATGGGTATTTCTTATGCGCCAACGTTCTGAGATACCTGACATTTACCGATTCTTTACGACCATGGTTCACACCCAGTTTGGGGTTCGTATCAAAACTTTTCGCTTAGATGGTGCTAGTGAGTACACCTCTGCTACTATGCGATCGATTCTTCAGTCCCATGGCACTCTTTTTCAGCAATCATGCCTCCACACCCATGAGCAGAATGGTGTAGCTGAACGCAAGCATCGTCACATCCTTGAGACGGTTCGCGCTCTTCTACTCTCCTCTTCTGTTCCTCGCTCTTTCTGGGCTGAAGCTGTCATGACTTCCGTCAGTCTCATTAACATTACTCCTTCGTCTGCCCTCTCTGGCATCACTCCTTATGAGGCCCTCTATCACTCATCCCCTGACTACAACATGCACTGTATTTTTGGTTGCACGTGTTATGTCCTTCTCCCTCCCACTGAGCGCACGAAACTCACTGCTCGTGCCGCTAAGTGTGTTCATCTAGGTCTCAGTCCTGAACATAAAGGTTATCGTTGTTTTGATCCTGCGGCAGGTCGTATTCGTATTTCTCGACATGTCTCCTTTGTAGAAGACTCTTCTACTACTTAACCTCTCCTCAGGACACTAGTTTTCTCGATCTTTCACCTATTAGGCCTACTTCCACTCCACCTATTTCTTTTGATCCCACTCCTTTGGCTCCTTTCGCTTCTGCTATAGACAGCCCCCCATTATTCCTACAGAGACAACCCTTGTTTCTCCACCACCTGCATCCCCACAGTTGCCTACACCCACACCACCTAACTCACCTCCACATACTGCCCTTCCACCACCAGTGCATCAGTCTGCACGTTCTACTGCGGGCGTCCCACCATCCCACTACACACCTGATGCCACTGGACCCTCTGACCAATTTGGTCTTGCCACACTAGCTTCTTTCTCACCCCAGTTTCATGCATATCTTACTGTTATACACTCTACACGTGAGCCCAGAACCTATAAGGAAGCCGTTCAATATTCCGAGTGGCATAAGGCTATTGCAGAGGAGTTCAGTGCCTTTGATCAGACTGATACTTGGGATGTTGTTCCACTGCCTATGGATGTTCAGCCTGTTAGCTGCAAGTGGATCTTCAAGGTCAAATATCGACCTGATGGCTCCATTGAGCAGCACAAGGCTTGTCTAGTTGCCCGGGGATTTACTCAGGAGCATGGCATTGATTTTGATGAGACTTTTGCCCTAGTAGCTCAGATGACTACAGTTCGCACTCTTCTTGCTGTTGCCGCCGTTCGTCAGTGGCCGCTATAACAGTTGGACATGAAGAATGTTTTTCTTCATGGTACCTTATCTGAAGTAGTTTATATGCATCCTCCTCCCGGCCTTACTACTCCTCGTCACGTTTGTAGACTTCGCCGTGCTATATATGGCCTGAAACAGGCCCCTCGAGCCTGGTTTGAGTGTTTTCGCCTTGTCATCACCAAGTCTGGCTTTCGTCAGAGTTTATAGGACCATTCTATGTTTATACGGTTATTACCATAGGGGAGGGTACTTTTACTACTATATGTTGATGATATGATCATTACTGGGGATGACTCCACCGGCATTGCATCCACACAGAAATACCTTCACCAGCAGTTTCATATGAAAGACCTTGGTAAGCTACATTGCTTTTTGGGTTTAGAGATTGCTTATGGATCTCAAGGGATACTCATTTCTCAGTAAAAATACACATCAGATATTATTTCCGCTGCATGTTTCTCTGACAGTCGATCAGCTGATACACCCTTAAAGCTTCATGTGAAGCTTCGTCCCATAGATGGTGAGCTCCTTCCTGATCCCACTAGATACAGGCAGATTGTTGGACAGCTTGTCTACTTATGCATGACCAGACCCGATATTGCTCATGCAGTTAGTATTGTCAATCACTTTGTTTCCGCTCCTATATCAGTTCACTACGGTGCTCTTCTTCGAATCCTCAGATATCTTCGGGGCACTATCACTCGCTCATTATTCATGCCTTCTACATCCAAACTAGAGCTCAGTGCATATTCTGATTCAGAATGGGCAGTTGATCCGACTACCAGAAGGTCTACCACAGGTTTCTATCTATTTCTTGGTGATTCACTGATCTCATGGCAGAGCAAGAAACAGGCAGTTGTTGCATGTTCTTCCATCGAGGCTGAGTACAGAGCAATGACAGCTACTACTAGAGAGATCGTTCATATTCGTTGGCTGTTATCAGATATGGGTGTCACTCTTACAGGAGCTACTCTACTTTATTGTGATAACCGGAGTGCATTGCACATTGCAAGCAACCCGGTCTTTCATGAACGAATGAAGTATATTGAGATTGATTGTCATTATGTTTGTGAGCGTTTTGAGGCAGGGACCATCTCTCTCCATTCTGTTACCTCTTCTCAGCAGACTGCAGACTTCTTCATCAAATCTCATACTATTCAGAGATTCTGACACTTAGTAGACAAACTCACATTGTTTGACCTATCGTGAGTTTGAGAGGGGGTGTTAGAGATTATAGTCCCACATTAGGTAGTTGGTTAGTTTTGTATTTGGTTCATCCTATATATAGGAGATATTGTGCTCAGTTATTTCTCAATTCAATATTCAGTATTGTTTTCACATCTCTCAGATTTATCTTAACATAAATAGATAATAAATACTTTGAGCACATAGTATAACCTAAATCAGTTCAACATGCAGCCAGCCCATTTGACTCAAATACGCACTGCCTTGAGAACCACTGTCTCCACCGTAACGCCTGCACCGAACCCGACAACCACTCCCCACTCCATCCCTTCACCCGTCGTCTTCTTCCCCTCTTTTTTTGACATCTTCCTCATCTTGTCCATAATAAACAACACAGAAGCGCTCAACATATTACCGTACTCCTTCAGCACTTCTCTTGTAGCCTTCATTCTATCTTCGTGTAAGCCCAATGTTTGCTCCACTTTGTCCAATATCGCAGGACCACCAGGGTGCGTAATCCAAAATAAAGAATTCCAATCTTCAATCCCGAAAGGACCAAGTGTGTCCATCATACCCTTCTCGATGTTGTTAGCTAGGAGCTTGGGCACGTTTTTCACCTGTGACGTAAGCCCAGCTTCCCTCAAGTGTCCTTCGATGTACCCCTCAGAGTCAGGCAGGATGTTCTGTGTCGCATGCACTATTTGGAAAAGTGGTTTTTCCACAGATAGGACAGGATCAGCCCCAATTATTAGCGCAGCAGCGCCATCCCCAAATAGAGCCTGTCCAATCATAGTATCCAGCTGAGCTTTGGACGGGCCTTGGAACCAGACATCAGTGTTTTTCTCCATTCCAACAAACATTTCAGATCCAGTACTGTTGGGTAAAGGTTGGTCCACCATAACGTCATGTAGCGCCCAGAATTTCTAATATGATATCTTAGAAAATATGTGGCACAATCCCAGCATCAACTTCAATGTAACATTAAACACACCCGATACCAATAAAATTTTCAACTTTTATTACAACAATCTTTTACAAAGCACAGTGGAACTCAAAACATCTCAACTCAAAATTTTCTTTTATTTACAACACAAAACTATCTCAAATATGCTTTTACAAATTTACACAAAACTCTTTCAAATCAATTTATCTCAAAAACTATCTCAAGCATCCTACCTCCAAACTCTAAGCAACAACCTGCAACACATGAGGCTAGAGATGATCCCTAACCCCCAAAACTAAAGGGGTCAGCCATAAATGGTGTGAGTGACATAAAACAACAAACAACATAAATAAACATTAAGCAAGGATTCTTAAACAACATGTAGTGAACCAAAATACATAAAATATGAAGTAGCAAGAAATGTAAACAACAAGTGATACTAAACCAAGTGTCAAGTGTAGAAAACAGGAAACCACATGCATAAAACCAAGTCAAGAAAACACAAATTCTATATGCAGACTCTCTAATGCATACTTGTCGAAGTCTATGCATCCCACTCTACATAGGTTCGGTGCAAGCCCTTAAGGTCTCCACATTATAGGGTTCAATCCCCGCTATGCAACTAATCCTAACACGATGATTACTACGAGATAAAGATAAACTATGAGTATTAGCCCGTGCCCCGATAATTCCGGAGATAGATCCCACACCACAGGTATTTTACCGTGATAATTTCGGAGATCATCCCATACCGAAAGCAATGACCTCATCACACGAATACCACATGTGCGTCGCCTCGATCCCGATAATTTCGGAGATCAATCCCACACCACAAGTAGTTACCGTGATAATTCCGGAGATAATCCCACACCACAAGTAATCTACCGTGATAATTCCGGAGATATATCCCACACCACAAGTAATCTACTGTGATAATTTCGGAGATTAAATCCCACACCGAAAGCCATACTGAGGTACTTGACCCATGTTTCCATTCATCATATCACCACTAGCGCCTGTCCTTATTGTTTTTGGGTTACTTAATTACTCAACGAATCTCCTAGAGTTGGTGTACCCTACCAGACTTAACTCAAAACTGAACAACTGAAATGCCTCAACAGGCCTCAACAAAAGAACTCAACGCCGGTATACTAGGGACACACACATCCTCTAGAGACTCAAACTCAAATGTCTAAACCAACTTTCCATCATAATTAGCTCAACTGAATATCTTAAAATCATATGCTTAACAAAAGACAAAGTGTAGGCTCAAATATCTGAAGACTAATCTGTTACCGCTGATTTCGGTGTGGGGGTAAACAGATAGAATTTGTGAGTCCGGGAAAAAGCCTGAACAGTTGATTCGGCCTTCTTACTCCTGCCGCAACCTGCAAGGAAGTGCGAGACACCGGGGTTGATTCCGGCGACGCACCCTCCGACGCTCTTGTCAGTAATCAGGAAAAAGATTAAGAAAAAGCTTAAGTGGTCAAAAAGTGATTAACCTGGTCTTGGTGGCAGAGGGGTTGTATTTATAGTCGCCTTTGGAACGGTTAGGATCCTGATTTCCTGCCTAACAGTCAGGAGAAAAATCCTCCTATTCTGTTTTAGGAAATTAGGTCCTGATTCCCCGGTGAGAGCTAATCAGGCTTATTGATTTGATTTAGTCAAATCAGTGGCCTGATTCTCCTCTTGGTGGACCGGGCTTGCATCGGGTCGAGACCCGTGCCCAGTTGATGTGGATCTATTCGCGGGTGGTTGGTTTTGTGAGAAGGAGGCCCAATACCCGTTTTGGATCCATCTGTATGCGAAATTACCTTTTTACCCCCGTGCTTCAAGATTCGTGCTCGATCTGGACGGTCCTGATTTAACCCCATTTTTAGCCATATCACGAGCCCCCCACTCCTAAAGACTGAGCGTGATCAGACTTTGAGGAGTAGTTTAGCTGTTTTAGTGGCCGGTGGAGTTATATCGGAGTCCAAATGTGGGATTTTGAATCTAGAAAGGGGGTAGTGAGGTAACTTTTGAGGTCGCTGGCTGTTTTCTGGTCACGTCGGGTATTCAAGGGTTTTTATCTATTTTTTTCGGACTATTTATTTAATTTTGCGACGTGTTCACTAATCGTTCGGGGGCCTTAACCGTACATTCTAGGAAATAATTGTTTGTTCAGGGGTTCGAAAATGTGCCCCCAAACTTTCAATTATTCTCCAGAATTTTTGGTTAATTTTCCCGAATTTTTAGCAATTTTTTCGCAATTTTTAAATAAATAAAACGATTTAAATAAATAAAAAACGATTTAAATACCGATTAATGACGTGGCTCGATCTGAACCGTTGATCATGGACGAGCGCGAATTTCATAAAGATCTGATGGTTGTTACCGCTCGGCAGCGTTTTTCTCCGTTTACGAGCTCGGGAAGGCGCTTGCTCGGCTGCCGACCGGAGGTAGGAGGTTCGGCAGGCCGAGTGACGTGGCGCCATCTGAGCTGTCGGATGCTGGCGCGCATCTTGAGACGGACGCGGTTCCCAAAAAAGTGCTATCTTGTCTTTTAGTACACGCGGCGCAATCTGGGCCGTTCATCATTGGGATTGCGAGTTTCTGAGAGATCCAACGGTTTAAGTAGCTCGGTGTCTTTTTTCTCCATTTACCAGCTCGAGAAGGCACTTGCTCGGAAGCCGACCGAGGGGGCGTGGCTTCGGTCATCCGAGTGACGTGGCGCTATCTGAGCCGTCGGATGATGGCGCGCATCTCGAGACAAGCGCAGCTCCCAAGAAAATACTATCTTGTCTTTTAGTGCTCTCGACAAGATCTGGGCCGTCTGATTGAGATCAGACGCGAAAGTTGAGGGGAAAGTGAGTTTTCCCCGTTTACATGCTCGGGAAGGTACTTGCTCGGCAGCCGACCGAGGGCCTGTAGTTTTTGGCAATCCGAGATGGCTCTGTTCCCAATGGTATTAATGGAGCCTCGGGACTTGTGCGGCGTTCCGCCTTTCCGATGTCATTAAGGATAACTCCCTTAATTAATGCGCGGCGTTTCAACTTCCGAGGGTCATAATGGATAATTCCCATAATTAATACGTGGCGTTTCCACTTCCGAGGGTCATAATGGCTGGTTCTTGGAGGCAGGCTATAATTACTCCACTCCCTTTGTCATTTCAGTGACAACCAAATTGAGTTTCAGACCTCGGAGGCATCTGCCTTGGGTAGCTTCTCTCTTGAGGTCCGGAGAGGTGGTCGCTCTTCTGCCTGGTTTTCCCTTTGTTCCTGACGGCCCTAAAGTGGATGTTAGGAGCGAGGGGGACGAGGTAGTAGTGGTGACGACCGTAGTCTGGATCCGAGGGATGAGTTACTTCAGAAGGACCGGTGGTCGCTCTGTTGTCTTATTCTTCTCCCGTTCCTCACTGCTCCGAAGGGGGTGTCAGGAGCGGGAGGGGATAAGGCAGTAGTGGCGACGACCATAGTCCGGACCCTGGGTGCGGGCCACTTCGGAAGGACGGGTGGTCATTCTTCCACCAAGATCTTCGGCCTTCTTTGGTCGCTCCGAAGTTGGTGCCTAGGTAGGCGGAGATCTTGGTGGAAGAGGTGATGATCCATGTCCGAGGTCGATTTCCGGACCATCCGAGTCCGTTTGTTGCAACTGTGAAGGCGCCGTTGCCAGAGTCTTCTGACAAGCAGGGCCTTCCAGTTGCAACCAACTAGCTCGGGATGGTGCGCTTCTCCACCATGAGTCGTGGCTCGGGCTTTCGGACCATCCGAGCCCGTTGTTTGCAACTGTGAAGGCGCTGTTGTCAGGGTCCTCTGACGAACCGAGCCTTCCAGTCGCAACCAACTAGCTCGGAATGGTCCGCTTCTCCTGTTCTCTGTGCATTGATGGGCCCCCTCCCATCTCTGTCTTCCTTCCGGGCTGATGGCTTCTGATGGATGTCAGCCCGGGGGAGTTAGAGATGGGGGGAGTGCCGATCTGTTTTTGACCGGGGCCCGTGGGTCGGCGGAATACCGACTGAGGCACGGGACCTGGGGGGCGCTCGCCGAGGGCGGCGCCTCAAAACTGAATCAAAATTTTTCCAGGTTCTTCTGGGCATAGGTGGGGCGTCCGAGGGTTCAATCGTCCAAGCTACGTGGTGCGCCCTGAGCTGTTGGATGATGGTGCGCATCTCGAGACGGGCGCAGCTCCCAAGAAAACACTATCTTGTCGTTTAGTGTTCTCGGCGAGATCTGGGCCGTCCGATCGAGATCAGGCGCGAAAGTTGAGGGGAAAGTGTATTTTCCCCGTTTACACGCTCGGGAAGGCACTTGCTCGGATTCCGAGCGGACCCTATTGAAGACAAGTTCGGTTTGCTTGTAGCTCGGATTCGGATCTCCTGGAGCCGAGCTAGCAGACTTGGTGGAGGAGACAGTGGTGATGGGCCTTCGCGACGTTTCGAGAGCAGCCCAAAAGTCACGAACTTTCGTTGGAAGTCCAAGGGACGTCCCAATTTTACTATAAATCTTCACCCCCCCTAAGACCAAGTCTTCACTTTAAACTTTTACTCTCTCTCTTCCGTTTTTACTTTGTTTCGAAGTTTTTAGCTCTCTGGTGGCGTTGCTAGCTGTCGCGGTAGTGTTCCTAGTTCCGGTGAACTTTCCGACCGCACTTGTCACTTCAAGGTCAGTCTCTTTCCCTTCTCTTTTTAGGAAAATATGGTTAAGATTTCAGCTGAGACCCCCGCCTCGGAGCAAGCCGTTGGCCGAGGGGATAAAGGGAAGGGAGTACTGGAGCCGAGCGAGCAAGACGTTGTTCGTCCGGATAAAGAGGGTGAAGTGGCCGAAGTGCCCGAGGAAGTCGCGGCGGAGTCCCGAAAGGGCAAAGGCATGGTCACGATAGTGGAGACGCCGAAGAGAGCGGGGGCATTTGGTCGGCAGCCCATCGCCGTGTCGAGTGTGGGAGGCGTCCGGGATTACGCCGAGGATACCTTGGAGAGGGTCACTCAAGGTACGGCTAAACTGGTGGAGGAGAACGAGCCTAGGGAGCTGTCCGAGGTCGACCATAGGATCTCGACTCTTACCGAGACAGATCTTCGTCTGATCCGAGAGGGTTTCCAGATTCCTCTTGAGTATGTGTTGCTCCTCCCTGGGCCGGGGTTCCGAGCCAACACTAAGTCCTCGTCGGAGGTATGTGTCTTTCCGGTCGACTCCCTCATCGCCGGGCTCCGCTTTCCCCTCCACCCGTTCGTGGTCGAAGTCTTGGTCTGGTACGGTTTGAGTCCCGCCCAGCTGATGCCGAACACATGGAGGCACGTCGTGGCGTTCCTCCTCCGATGCCAAGAGATCGGCGCCAAGCCGACTATGTACCTCTTTCGGAGTCTCTTCCGACCTTGCCAGCCGAGGCGGGACGAGCAGAGGTTTTTCCTTTCTCCTCGGACGGGAGTTAAGTTGATCGAGAACCCGGACTCGATCAAACATTGGAAGGACAAGTACTTCCTTGTCCGAGCCCTGACGCCATGGGTGATACCGACAGTTTGGGCGAAGGATGGCCTGCCCAAGCGTACAAAGAAGGACGTCCCGCTGAATGCTGAGGAGGCTGAGGTCCAGAAGAAGCTCCTCGCCCTGCCAGCACTAAGCTGGAAAGATATTACGGAGGAGCATCTGTTCCGTGGGGGTCTCAGTCCGATCGACCCACGTACGCATCTGGTATTTATACTCCTTGTTTAAAACTCATGAAAATTTTTCTAAGTTTTTTCGTTCGGCTTTTGCAGAGACGATGAAGCTCGATTACAAGGCTCTGGTGGTGAAGGGTAGGGCAGAGCAGGAGAAGAGGAAGAGGCCGTCGGCAGCGCCTCAGGACAGCCGAGCTTCGAAGAAGGCCTCGGTTGTGAAGACTGCCGACCAACCGAAGGTTGCGGTCCTCAAGGAGGGGGAGATCGATGTCCTTGTCTCTCCGACGAAGGTCGCGATCCCCGAGCAGGGGGGGGTCGTGGTCCTCGATCCCCTCGCCTCGGATGCACCTGCGCCGACCCCGGAGGCGGACGGTCCCGGTTCGTCGAGCGGCATGTTCGGGGTGAAGGATGCGTTGTCCCTGCAGGTTCCGCCCCTCACTGCCGAGGCGGAGAAGATCTTGACCGAGCGTCATAAACAGATCTTCGTCCCCGACTGGCAGGTGATGAACGCCGATGGTTTCCTGGGCGATGGGAACATCTGCATGGAGGCGGTGAGGCACCTGCCGACCCCGAAGGATCGAGCGACCCTGAAGGCCGGGATGGCAGGGGACGCCGTGATGCAGATCGCCCGGAATACCATGTCGGTAAGTCGGCTGAGCTCTTCTTCATCCAAATTTCTTCCTTAGAATTTCTCCAAGTCCTTGGATTCGGATTGTAACTTGTTGTTCTCTTTCAGACCCTCTGCCACTTCAATTTCTTGGTTGAGGAGTTGGCGAACAAGGATCAGGAGAAGGAGAAGGAGAGGGCGGAGCGCGTCAAGGTCGCGAAGCAGCTTGATTCCGAACTGCTTCTCTCGACGAAGAGGGCTGCCGAAGTGGAGGGGTTGGAGAAGCAGCTGGCCGACGCCGTTTAGCTGTTAAAGGACACGGCGGCCAAGCTTGAGGCCTCGAAGAAGGAGGTGGCCGAGCTGAAGGATACGGTAGCCAAGCTCGAGGTGTCGGTGAAGGAGGCTGCGGAACTGAGGGAGGAGCTGGCCAAGGCTCGGTCGGAGGCGGAGGACGCTCGGAAGAGGGCCGAGAAGATCAAGGCCAAACACCTCAGGAAGGTGAAGAGGGTGAAGAAAGCCGTGCAGGAGGAGGCTGCTCAGCACATGCTCCAGAACATGGAGGACGCTTATGGTCGAGCGCTGATCCACATAGCCGCCAGGAACCCGGGCTTCGACACCTCCTCCTACCACTTTTACGACCCCGTGGAAGGGGAGGAGGGTGTGCCCGAGGGGATGCTCGGACCTGCAGGAGAGACGGAAATCATCGAGGTCCCCCGGGAGTCCGAGGCCAAGGGCGAGGAGGAGGACGACTCCGAGGAGGAGAGTTGGAGCGAAGGCGGAGGCGAGGACGGTGGCGAGGATAAGACCGGGGGGTCGACGGACCCGAGCGGCAAAAAGGTCGACCCCTGACTCGGTTGTCTTTTTTTTTGTCTTTTTTCTTTTGTAAGCCTAACTGCGGACTGGACACCGCTAGTGTAAAACTCTTTGAATTTTGAATGAAAAAATGTTTTGTTTGGCCAAAATTTGCCCAAGTGTTGAGTCTCGGACTTAGTGTCTGTTTTGGCATAAATTTCTCCAAGTGTTGGGCCTCGGATTTATCTCTGCTTTTCAGGTGATGTTCGGTCCGGTCACGGAGCTCGTCTTCCTTCGGAAGGAGCTGGCCAAATTGAAGCGTGAGCTTTCGGACAGCCGACAGAGGCGGTTTCTCCTGCTCGGCCAGGCGGAGGAGGTGAGGGCAATTCTAAGGAGGTACTGTCGCGAGCTGCATCAACTGCGGAAGCGCTCCCAAGCTCCTGGTCCCGAAGGGGAAGTCGAGCGGCTCCGTGGGGAGCTTACTGCCGTCGAGCAGAAGAATGACGACCTTTTGGCCGAGGTCCAATACTTGGAGCTAGCAGAGAAAGAACGTTCGGCGGAGGGGGAAAAGCTGGCTTCCGAACTGGAGAAAGCGTTGACCGAGCGCAAGAGGCTATCGGCGGAAGTCGACAGGCTCAGAAGGATCACCATAGATAGGGGGATCGAAGTTACCCATTACCGATGGCTTGCGACTGATAGTGCCAACGCCTCGGGCTCGTTGAGGGCCCCTCGACCGAAGAAGTTGGTGAAGGACGACGTCTTGAGGGATAGAATTGTCGAACTGGAGGAGGAGATCGCGTCGCTCAAGCCCGCGCCGGAGAGAGCTAACGTTCGCAGCACGTCGTGCACTCACGAGGAGAGCGCGAGGGGTATCACGTTTTACGAACTTGCGACGCGGTCGCCTGCGACCCGGCGGAGTCCGGCCGATGCTCAGAGTAGCGCGGCTGTCTCGTCGAGCGGTGCCTCGGTCGGCGCCGCTGTTAGGACCAGCAGTGAAGGGGGATCACGCTTCGTTGGTTTAGGGTCGAGCTCGGAGGGGGGGCCTCGTCGTCCTCGCGTTTCCCTAAACCGAAACATTCCCCTTCCGAAGAGGCCCTGATCATGTCGTTTTCCCTTTTTGTTTGTTGTTTGTAAAAACCTGATTATGGGGTTGGTCCGGCTGTCTGTAACACTATTATGTTTGAATGTGAATCTTTTTTGGAAAATTCTCAAGTGTTAGCCATCGGCAGTGTATTGAAGTTGTGTTCTTCGTTCTTCCTTTCTTTCAGCTCGTGGTGACGATCCATGACTCGGACTCCGAACGTTTGAATGACGACTCCGAATCCGAGGCCACCTCTGGGACGGTGATTCTGAGCCCTAGGAGTGCCGATCTGAAGTTACGCCGAGCCGAGAGTGAATGGGTCCACCTTTCGTCTGTCCTCAGTCTCCGGGAAGCCGAGATCCAACGCTTGGAGAATAGGATCGTCGAGCTGAGCCCCGCAGGAGAGGATGAAGACTCGCAAACCGCATTTAGCAACGCTCTTCGGGTCAAATGCATTCGGCACAACAAGTCGAAGATTATTGCTGAGCGGGATGACTTGCTCTCGGAGATGCGGCACTTGCGGGCTGTGATGGCGAAACACCGAGGGGAGGCAGAGGAGTTGTCAGCCGAGGAGGACTATCAGTCTGGTGAGGATATTTCTATATGAGAGACAAGTGTAGTGGGTCGGGCATTGTACGTTTTGTTTGCGAACACTTTGTAATGGAATGTTTTGTAATATGCACCGACAATTAATAAAATTCCCCTTCGTTGTTTTGCATATTCGTTTTCGTCTGTAGCTATGTTGGTCGTGCCGAGACCTTTAAACCGAGCGTGTTTGTTTAACCAAACGGACCACCATGAGTACGGTATTCTGTCGTTTAGCGGCTCTGACACGGTACGATAAAAGTCCCTAGGCGGCTCTGTGCCCAAGAAAGCGCTATTTTGTCGTTTAGAGCAGGTGGCGTGATCTGGGGCGCTGGACGTAGGTGCGAATCTCGAGGTGGCTCGTTCTCCAAGAAAATGTTATCTTTTCGTTTAGTGCAGGTGGCAAGATCTGAGCCGTCTGATCGAGATCACGCACGAAAGTTGAGGGGAAAGTGCATTTTCCCCGTTTACACGCTCGGGAAGACACTTGTTCGGGAGCCGTCCGAACGCGTGTGTCTACGGGCTTCGGCTAATAGTTAAGAGAGTTCGGATTATGTGTTCCGGACCTTGGGTATAGTTCAACGGCTGTGGGAGCAATTCCGAACGGCGATCTACCCCTGGTTCGTCCGGAGACGAGCCGAGGTGGTAAAGTCGAGCCGAGTGTTGGACTCCGAACCATCGGTATAGTTCAACGGCTGTGGGAGCAATTCCGAACGGCGATCTACCCCTGGTTCGTCCGGAGACGAGCCGAGGTGGTAAAGTCGAGCCGAGTGTTGGACTCCGAACCATCGGTATAGTTCAACGGCTGTGGGAGCAATTCCGAACGGCGATCTACCCCTGGTTCGTCCGGAGACGAGCCGAGGTGGTAAAGTCGAGCCGAGTGTTGGACTCCGAACCATCGGTATAGTTCAACGGCTGTGGGAGCAATTCCGAATGGTGATCTACCCCTGGTTCGTCCGGAGACGAGCCGAGGTGGTAAAGTCGAGCCGAGTGTTGGACTCCGAACCGTCGGTCTAGTTCAACGGCTGTGGGAGCAGTTCGGAACGGCGGTTCTACCCCTGGTTCGTCCGGAGACGAGCCGAGGTGGTAAAGTCGAGCCGAGTGTTGGACTCCGAACCATCGGTATAGTTCAACGGCTGTGGGAGCAATTCCGAATGGTGATCTACCCCTGGTTCGTCCGGAGACGAGCCGAGGTGGTAAAGTCGAGCCGAGTGTTGGACTCCGAACCGTCGGTCTAGTTCAACGGCTGTGGGAGCAGTTCGGAACGGCGGTTCGCCTCTGGTCCGTCCGGGGACGAACCGAGGGAATGAGGCCGAGCCGAACGTGGACTCCGAACCATTGGTTGAAGTAATGTACAAAATAGACAGGTGATAGGGGGAGAAAAACATGCAGATTCACAAACATAACAGAGCTTCCTTTATTGATTTCGACGGCGAACCGCTTTACATAGTACAATTTATGAAAAAATGGGTTACAAGTCGGAGGATTGGAATGGCCCGATACTCCTTGTCACTTAGAGTGGCGCCGGAACGCTCTCTTGGTATTTTAGGAGGTGGTCGGCATTCCAGGTCCTCGGAAGCTCTCTGCCTTCCATGTCTTCGAGACGGTATGCCCCAGGCCGAACGACTTTTGTGATCCGGTATGGACCTTCCCAGTTCGGAGCTAGCTTGCTCTTCTGACCGGGGAAGGATATGGCTAGCTTCCTCAGTACTAAATCTCCTTGCTTTAGGTTGGCGGGTCGGACCTTCTTGTTGTAGGCCAACTCGACTCTTCTTCTGTAATTCTGCTGCCGAATTGACGCTCTCTCCCTCAGCTCGTCTACCAAATCTAAACTTGCTCTGAGGTCTCGGGCGTTCTGCTCTTCGTTGTAGGCAACGAGGCGAGGAGAAGGTATCCCGACCTCGAGGGGAATCATGGCCTCGGCCCCGTATGTAAGATTGAAAGGGGACTCCCCGGTGGGGGTCCGCTTGCTTGTGCGGTAATTCCACAAGACATTGGGGAGTTGGTCGACCCACAAACCTTTGGAGCACTTGTCCAACCTCTTCTTGATGCCTGCAAGGATCTGCCGGTTAGCATTCTCGGCTTGTCCGTTCGACTGAGGGTGGGAGACGGATGAGAAGCGCTGTTGGATAACGAGGTCATCGCACAGAGCTCGGAACGCAGCACCAGTGAACTGAGTACCATTGTCCGTCACGAGGACTCGGGGGACTCCGAACCTGCAGATGATACTTTTCCAGAAGAACTGCACCACCTTGTTCTCGGTTATAGTGGCGAGGGGCTCGGCCTCGACCCACTTTGAGAAGTAGTCGATGGCTACGACCAAGAACTTGAACTGACCCGGAGCCGGAGGGAAAGGCCCCAATAATTCCATTCCCCACATTGCGAAGGGGATAGGGCTCGACAAGGAGGCAAGGTTGGCCTGAGGGAGGCGTCGGATGCTGGAGTGTCTCTGGCAAGTGCTGCATTGCCGAACGTGTCGCTCGGCATCTTGGAGAAGCGTCGGCCAGAAGTACCCATAGTTCAAAGCTTTCCGGGCCAAAGACCTAAATCCGGAGTGAGCCCCTCCGATGCCTTCATGAAGCTCCTGTAGGGCATATTCGGCCTGATCTGGAGAGAGGCACCTCAGATATGGTCGGCCATCTATTTGAGAGAAGGAGCGCTTGTATAGGATGCCCTCGATCAAGACATAGCGCTCGGCCGGAGTTCTGACTCGTCGTGCTTCCTTGGGATCCGAGGGCAGAACTCCGTCCCTTAGGAATTCTACCAGTGGCTTCATCCAATTGTCCTGCAGCATGACCGGCAATGACTCCACCGAGCTAGGTGGCTCGTCTTCGATGCTTGGCTTCGAAAGGACTTCAATCAGCACGGTCTGTTCAAGTCCTTGAAGGGAGGACGAAGCCAATTTGGAGAGGGCATCGGCCTGTGAATTTTCCTCCCGAGGGACCCGTTGGATGATGGCCTCTTCGAACCGGCCCATGAGATCCCGGACTTTGGCGAGGTACTTCGCCATTCGCTCGTCCCGGGCCTCATATTCGCCCAAGACCTGGTTCACGACTAGCTGGGAATCGCTGTGAATCCGGAGGCGCTGGGCTCCAGCTCTTCGGGCGAGTCCGAGCCCTGCGATGAGTGCTTCGTATTCCGCCTCGTTGTTCGAGGCCTTAAAGTTCATGCGGATTGCGTACTGGAGAACGAAGTTGTCAGGGCCGTTCAGTATGATTCCAGCGCCGCTTCCTTCACTACAAGAGGATCCGTCCACAAAAACTGTCCAAATGGGGGGCCCATTCGGGACGTGGCCGACCTCGGGGATAGTGGACTCTACATGAAGTCGGCGAGAGCCTGTGCCTTAATTGCCGTCCGAGGCTGATAGGAGATGTCATGCTGACTTAGCTCTATAGACCACTTCATCAGCCGGCCCGAGGTCTCCGACTTGTGGAGGATTTGCTTGAGGGGTTGGTCGGTGAGGACAACGACCGAGTGGGATTGAAAGTACGGCCGAAGCTTTCTCGCAGCCATGATCAGGGCGTAGGCTATCTTCTCTATCCTCGGATAGCGGAGCTCGGCGTCCCGGAGCACCTTGCTCACGTAGTAGATAGGCCTTTGGGTCCGGTCCTCCTCCCTTACTAAGACAGCACTTAGGGTCTGCTCAGAGGCTGCCAAGTAGACGAAGAGGGTCTCGCCCGGGACCGGTTTGCTGAGCAGCGGGGGGTTCACCAAATAAGCCTTCAGCTGGTCGAATGATTCCTGTTGTGATTGGCCCCATTCAAAACCTTTGGCCCCCCGGAGGGCTTTGAAGAAGGGAAGGCACTTTTCCCCCGACTTGGAAAGGAACCGGCCGATAGCAGCGAGCCGGCCAGTGAGCTTTTGCACCTCCTTGACGTTCCGAGGCGGGGCCATGTCTAATATGGCCTTAATCTTTTCGGGATTAGCTTCGATTCCTCGCTGGCTTACCATGAAGCCGAGGAATTTTCCCGAGGAGACCCCGAACGCACACTTGTTCGGGTTCAACCGCATGTTGTGCTTCCTCAACACGCCGAAGGCCTCTTGGAGATCGGCAACATGGTCGGTGCCGTGGATGCTCTTGACAAGCATGTCATCAACGTACACCTCCATGTTTCGGCCGATCTGGTTCTGGAAGACCTTGTTGACGAGGCGTTGGTAGGTGGCGCCCGCGTTCTTCAGGCCGAACGGCATTACCCGGTAGCATTAGAGGCCTTGGTCGGTGACGAAGGAGGTCTTCGGAATGTCCGGAGGGAACATTCGGATTTGATTGTACCCCGAGAAGGCATCCATGAAGCTGAGGAGCTCATGGCCCGAGGTGGCGTCGATAAGGGTGTCGATGTTCGGGAGCGGGAAGGGATCCTTCGGACACGCCTTGTTCAGGTCGGTGAAGTCAATGCATATCCTCCACGAGCCATTGGACTTCTTGACCATCACAACGTTCGACAGCCACTCGGGATAATTTACCTCCTGTATGAATTTGGCCTTCAGCAGTTTATCTACTTCCTCCTTGATGGCCTGCTGTCGCTCGGGAGCGAACTTTTGCCTCTTCTGCTGAACCGGTTTGCACCCCGGTTCGACGCTTAGGCGGTGGACGAGCAAGTCCTCGGAGATGCCGGGCATATCCGTGGCCGACCAGGCAAATAGGTCGCGGTTATTCCGGATGCACCTCACCAAGTCGGAGAACAGCGCGGTCGGCAAGGACTTGCTGACGAGAAATCTTCGGTCCGGATCCTCGTCTGAGAAGAGTACTTCTTCTAACTCGTCCGCCGGCTCGGACGTTGGGCGGGCCTTCGGCTCGGGGATCTCTAGTGTCTCGAGTGAGAGCACCGGTCCCCCGGTGGAAGTCATGTAGCACTTCCGAGCTGTTTCCTGGCTTCCCCTGACTTCCCCTACTCCCGAGCGAGTGGGGAACTTCATTTTCAAATGGTATGCCGAGGGGACAGCCTCCAGAGCGGCTAGGCCGGGGCGGCCTAGGATGACATTATACGCCGCCGGGACGTCGACGACCATGAAGTCCATTGGCTCGGTCCGGGTAGTAGGGGCGCTCCCCGCAGTAACATCTAGGGTTATGACCCCTTCGACGGTTACCGGGACCCCCGTGAACCCGTGGAGAGTGTAACCGGCCGACTTGAGACGGTCTCGGGATAGCTGCAGGCCTCGGAAGGCCGAAAGGAAAAGGATATTGACCGAACTCCCATTGTCTACCAAAATCCTTTGCACCTTGAAGTTGGCCATGCGGAGGTCGATGACGAGGGCATCGCAGTGGGGGGTTCGGACTCCTTCCAGGTCGGCATCGGAGAAAGACACAGGGACGCCGAGACCTTTCGGGGGAGGGGCACTATGGACCGAGTTGACCTCTCGGACGAAGGCCTTCCGAGAGGAATTAGAGGAGCCCCCCATGGGGCCTCCGTGGATCAAGTGCAGAACCCGTTCCTCCTCGAGCTCGGGTGTCTCTTCGCGCCGCTCGGAGCGCTTGTTAGCCCCCCGAGGCGGAGGGGTGTGGCAATCTGTCCGATCGGTAGCCTTCACGAACTTGGCCAACTGCCCCCTTCGAATGAGGGCTTCGATCTCATCTCTCAGAGCCCGACAGTCATTCGTATCGTGCCCGTGGTCTCGGTGGTACCGACACCACTTATCTTTGTCCCTCCTCCTCGCCGGGGTGTGCATCCTCGGGGCTGGAGGGATGACCCCCTCCTTCTCCACCTCCATGAGGATAGTGGAGACATTAGTGGTGAGGGGAGTGAACTTCTCGAACCTGGGGGGAGGGCGGCGCTGACCGCCCATGTCCTTTTGAGCTTTCTTGGACCCTTCCTCCCCCGTCGCCTTCCTTTTCGACCCTGCGGAGGGCCCCCCAAAGCTGGGAAGGGCTTCGGCCTCTTCTGCTAGGATGTACTTCTCGCACCTCAGGAGGAGGTCGGCGAAGTCATGCGGGGGCTTCTTGGCCAGGGATGATCGGAGGTTGGCATTAAGGACGTTCGACTGGAACGCCACGGTGGCCACGGATTGGTCTAAGGAGGCAATAGACCTGACTTCTGCGGTGAACCTTTTCACATAGTCCTGTAACTTTTCTTCCTTCTCCTGCCGCAGGTTGAGTAGGAAAAGACTTGTCTTCTCGGCTCGCCGGCTACTCACAAAGTGAGTAATGAACAGCGTCTCGAACTGCTCGAATGAGAAGATGGATGAGGGGGCGAGCCTGGAATACCATTCCCGAGCCGAGCCCCTGAGGGTGGCAGGGAAAGTCCTACAGAGCACCGCGTCGGAAGCTTGATGGATCAGCATCAGGGTCTTGAAGCTCTCGACGTGGTCGACCGGGTCGGATTCCCCTGAGTATGTTTCAAACTGCGGCGGTTTGAAACTCCTCGGTATGTGGGCCTCCATGATCGACCGTGAGAAGGGGGGTCGGCTGGGACGGAAGGTTCCTGCTCGGGACTCTTCCTCCCGGTCCATGCGGCCGATACGCCTTTCCACCTCATGGAGACGGCGGATGAGGGCGTCGTCTCTCCGCTGGTAATCGTATGACCCCCCGGACTCCTCTTCATAAGAAGGGGAGCGTGGACTGCGGCGCCGGTAATCCTGGGACCGGCGAGGGCTTTGTTCCCGCTGCTGGCGGCTGGGAGTCGGGGAAGGGCTCCAGGTTCGGTGCCGAGGACTGGGGTTCCTGGGGGGCGTCGGAGCCCTCTGTGTATTCTGGACGTTCTGCCGAAGGTTGAGAGCCTGCAGAACGGTCTCCTGAAACTGGAGGAATTCGGCTCTACTGATAGGTACATCTCGGTCCCTCGGATGACACCGATCCCTGGGGGAACGGGACCTCCTCCTTCGGCGCTCGGGGGACGCCGCTCGGCCTCTGCGGTCCGGAGACCTTCTGAGTCCCGACGACGTGGCGACCGCTCACCTTGACGCTGGCGGGAGGCTTCCTCTCGGGCCCGCCTCTCGTCAAGAAGGGTATGGAGGTCGTCGTCCTTCTGGCGGTTTAGAAGTGTGATGCGGAGGTCGGGATGGTGAGAAGCCATCGAGTCCGAGGACCTATTATGGACCGAGACGTGGCCCGGATTGAGGGGCTGCTTCTCCTTCCGACCGTTATGACCGGACGGACCATTGTTGGGCTGCTGCTTGGGAGGAGGAGGTGGGACCTACTGGATCAGCGGAGGGAGGTCGGACTGAGGGATAGGATTGACCGGAGCTCCATTTGCCGGGTCGGTGAGGTTGCCCGCACGGTTCGACCCTCTGGATCTGTTCTTCTTCGGCGGCATGACTGCAGGGGACGACGGAGGATGGACTGAGGCTGTTCGTGTGGCTTGTTTCCCACAGACGGCGCCAATCTGTTACCGCTGATTTCGGTGTGGGGGTAAACAGATAGAATTTGTGAGTCCGGGAAAAAGCCTGAACAGTTGACTCGGCCTTCTTACTCCTGCCGCAACCTGCAAGGAAGTGCGAGACACCGGGGTTGATTCCGGCGACGCACCCTCCGACGCTCTTGTCAGTAATCAGGAAAAAGATTAAGAAAGAGCTTAAGTGGTTAAAAAGTGATTAACCTGGTCTTGGTGGCAGAGGGGTTGTATTTATAGTCGCCTTTGGAACGGTTAGGATCCTGATTTCCTGCCTAACAGTCAGGAGAAAAATCCTCCTATTCTGTTTTAGGAAATTAGGTCTTGATTCCCCGGTGAGAGCTAATCAGGCTTATTGATTTGATTTAGTCAAATCAGTGGCCTGATTCTCCTCTTGGTGGACCGGGCTTGCATCGGGTCGAGACCCGTGCCCAGTTGATGTGGATCTATTCGCGGGTGGTTGGTTTTGTGAGAAGGAGGCCCAATACCCGTTTTGGATCCATCTGTATGCGAAATTACCTTTTTACCCCCGTGCTTCAAGATTCGTGCTTGATCTGGACGGTCCTGATTTAACCCCATTTTTAGCCATATCACTAATCATTCGAAAGAACATACAAGCTTACGAAAACTCAACAGTACCAGTCGACTTATACTGTAGTAAGTCGACTGCCCAGAGGGAACATATCCATGATTTTAAGAAAATAAACTAAGTAGTATAAGTCGACTTAAAAGATCATCGGTCGACTTACCCGAGACAAATTCCAATAATTTTCGAGAAAATATTCTAAGCACTATAAGTCGACTTAAGATGTCATAGGTCGACTGTCCAGAGAGGAAATCAACAGTAACTTTGCAAAATAATTTTAAGTATACCAGTTGACTGTAAAAGGGTTAAGTCGACTGTCCCGAACGAATTTTCAAAAGAAACTAAAGACACAGCAGCTGGATCGTACCAGTCGACTGAAAAGGTTACCAGTCGACTGTCGGCCTACAGTTTACATAATTTAGGTCTGTATACAATAATCAAAACTGGAGTTTTTCTAAAGATTCATTGTTTATGAAAATAATTCGTATTCAGGTAAAAATGACCAATCTAAAATAATCCTCATTATGGATACATTACTCAAAACATCCAATATCTCAAAACTCAATTCTCATGTTCTAAATTCCTAATTCTTCCATTAGAGTTTCTCAATACTAAATTTCTTCACAACTCATAACCAAGATCTGATTTGTAAACACAAGATCCAGATGTTCATCCATCCGATCATAACCATACTCAAATCTTAACATGCTTTCTAGCAATACAAATTTATAAACCAAGATCTACTCAACATTTTTAGATTTCACATATATGGTACAAACAACAACCTTTGCACCGTTCTCAGGCAAAATACACCAAATAAATAACATATCAAACAAATGACAAACAATCGTTCACATAGATCAATTCACAAACAAAGTTCATATCATTCACAAAACAAAACAAAACAAAACAATGTCACTCACCTTGGAATTGAAAAGATCCAACGAAAAAGCCTTCCTTTTTGCGAGATCCAAATCTTCCTCTTGCTCCACCAAAACAAATCACAAAGTTCTCTATTGTGCAGCGAATGACGGCTGCAAAAATCCTTTTAAACACCCGGGATAAAGAGTTTAGGGTTTTACCCCACTTTTACAAAATGATCCCTTCAAAATACCACTATATATATATAGTTCTATACTTGGAAATTCAACAAAATTCATTTAAATTGGGATTTAATAGTAAAATATAATCCTAAATCTCAACCGGTACTGTTCAAAATGTCCAGAAAGTATATTTTACATTTTAACCCCTAAAAATGACAAATTTGCAAAAATGTCATTCTTTTTTCAAAATTTGCAAATAGTTCCAATTAATTTCAGAAAATTTTGGAAAAATACTAAATAAATCCCAAATATTAAATAATGATTTTTCATGAAGAAAACTTGACTTTCAAACTTCTCAAGAAAGTATTGGCACGTGTAAAAAGATAAATTTTTCTGAAAATATTCATAAATTCTCCAAAAATCATTTTAGTCATTTATAAACCTTTAAAAATAATATTTTAAAAATACGGGGTTCTACACGTCATCCTCAGGCAAGCCCCGGAAGTTAGGAAGGGTTATCTCGGAGCAGACAAGTATCCGCGCTCCACGGTTGTTCTCCGCTATATCCTTGGCAATGCGCAGGACGGTAGTGCCCATGAAGCAACCTTGTTGGTACATCATGATGCGTTTGACGGAGGGGCTAAGGCCGAGGAGCTTGATGAGCTGGTAATCTGCACCAGGCATGTCAACTCCGCCTGTAGAGTTGAAAATGAGGTGAGTAATTTCGGACATGGGGCGGTCCCACTCTTTAATGGCAGCCAACGCTGCTGCCTTGCCGAGCTTGGGGACCTCAACTATGAGCATGTCCTGGCGTGCATTGAGTGATGTGCCCATGTAGGTACCGATGTTGGGGTTCTCCTTCAAGATCTCTTCGGTAAGGTAAAAGTGGCGCTTCTCGATCTTCGTCCTATCGCCTGTTGAAATATGCATACATCCCCAGGAGAAAAATTCAGTGTTAGCACCTGGTGTGGATCATTTTTTTGCTTATTTTCCTGTTATGTTAATGGGTTTTTCGTTTGTTTAGCATGTATGTATGCATGCATGAAGACCTTACATGTTTTATCAGTAACTGAGCTTCTTAAGATTTTTCTTTAAAGTGATCATGAAAGAGTTTTTATACAGTGACAACCAAATTAAATAGTCTATTTTTTAATGTAAAAACGGTAAGGCAAAACTGGCTATTCAGATGATGCACATGATAAAGTACACTCTTAATTAGTACAAAATATGCACCCACTCGAATATAAAAGAGAAGTAAAGTTAGTGTACACTTACAAAGTTTCTTAAACCTGTTTTTGAGGTCAGTCTTATGTTCGTTTGTTTAGCAGTAAGGGACTAAGGAGCAGGAAGAAGTCATATATAGGGATCTTAAGTTCCGATACATTTTTTATTTTTTATTTAAAAAAATTGCACAATTGCGTCAGATACAATTTTATTTTTTTTTTAATTTTTATTTTTTAAATGCACGGATGATCTTGCGTCCAATATAATTTTGTAATTTTTTATAAAAAAAAAATTAAACGGACGTACGACCCAAAATCTTGACCTTTTTTTTCTTCTTAAACCTTAATTAGAATTTAAATATTAATTAAATCTTAACTTAAGCTTAATTAATTCATAAAACTTAATTAAATCTCATTTAATTTTTAATAGTATGCATAAATGTTTTATAGACCTTATTTTATAGAATATTTTCTTCACGTTTGGTCATAAAACTTGTTTTTCTTAAACCTTAATCGTAGCTGTTGTTGTTGCTTGGATTCGATGACGAGAACAGGAGAGGGCCTTCTATGGAGAAAGGGGTTAGGTGGAGCTTAGACGTGGTCATTTAGGTGAAGGGCAATGTATTTATCATTCAGCAGTAAGGAGTAGGAAGAAGTCATATATAGGGATCTTAAGTTCGGATACATTTTTTTTATTTTTTATTTTGAAAAATTGCATATACGCAAGATGATCTTGCGTCAGATAATTTCATTCTTTTTTATAAAATGCACGGACGATCTTGCACCCGATACAATTTTGTAATATTTTTATAAAAAAAATTAAACGGACGTAAGCACGGACGCAAGATTATCTTGCGTCCTTGACCTTTTTTTCTTCCTTAAACCTTAATTAGAATTTAAATGTTAATTAAATCTTAACTTAAGCTTAATTAATTCATAAAACTTAATTAAATCTTATTTAATTTTTAATACGCACGCATAAATTTTTTATAGGCCTTATTATATAAAATATTTTCTTCACATTTGGTCATAAAACTTTTTTTTTTCCTAAACCTTAATCAGAATTTAAATGTTAATTAAACTTAACTTAAGCTTAATTAATTTATAAAATTTAACTAAATCTCATTTAATTTTTAATATGTACGTATAATTTTTTTAAAGGCCTTTTTCTACAGAATATTTTATTCACATTTGGTCATAAAACTTTTGGACGGGAAATAATCTTGCATCGGTAACTATTTGAAAAATTAAGAAATTTGTGAGAAGCAAGATCATCTTGCGTTGGAAATAAATAACTGTTAAATTTTATAATGGATGCAAGATGACCTTTTGATTTCTATATTTAAAAAATTTCTATATCTCCTCTTAAATATAGAAGGTTACTATTTCTCAAAATCCAAAATTTGGAAATATAAGAAACAACAACACCATATTTTAGGCCAAAATTTTCGAATTTTGGAAATTTGACCAACGAACTACAGATGGTCTTATATAAAACAAGTCATAATAAATCTTAAAGTTTGGTTAGAATGTACTGTATAAATAAATTTAAAAAAGAAAAAAAACTAAGGATAGTATTGAAATAGCATTCTTCATCTTGATGATGAAAAAAAGGTCGAATTTTCCGTACTGACACACTTTTTGAAATATTGGCCAAACTGACCCACTTTAGAAAATATTTACTCAACTAATTCAGTTTTGGACATGTCAGCATAAAACGTTATTGGTAATAAAAGTATATAAGATTTTGATGCCATTTTTGCCAATAGCGGCACTTGTTAAAAAAAAAGTTTTGTTTTCGCTATTGAGAGTAACGACATCAATATATCTCAAATTTTTTTTTTTTATAACGCGGATGGAATCAAAAGATTCTAGCCCAATATATATAAATAAAAAATAAGGTAAACAAACGAATACAATTTGACGAATAGTCAAACAAGAGCAGCAACAACAACGCAAATGTACAGACTCGGATACAAAAGCAATATAGCGCATTGCCAACATCAGCCAGACCGCCAGAACACGCACGGAAAACCTCTGCGATGCCTGGGCCTCGTCTGCCGAACCACCCCACTACCCTCGATGTAAAACTAGCAGAACGGGATCCCCAGTCACCGCTACGGAGTCCCTCCATCGAAGGAGACCACAACCAGGGCGACACTCGCAAGCCGATAGGGTCAGAAAAAAACCGACTCGAAGAACGAGAGAAAGAAACAGACCGACAACACAGTGCCAGCGCCTAACGGCGACAAATCCCCCAAAATCCAAGGGGATCGAAAGGACTATAACAGGCCTTAGAGCACAAGAAAAAGATGCCTGCAACCAGGCAAAATGAATCAATAGACTCAACTCCGGCGAGATCGGGTGAACCGAGACAGCCGAAAGCCAAAAACAAAAGCCTTCGGGGTGGAGGGAACACAGAGAAACAATACCGCCCAAGTGGTGGCCACACTAGAGTGCTGAGAAGAGTAAGGAATCAGAAAACATTGGAAAGAAAATAAGCAGGTAGATGCTTTAGGATAAATAACAAAGCAAAGACACAAGCTTCCTGCCAATGCACATCTAGGGTTAAAACCCAGATCTACAAAGGAAAACACCAAACTACTCACAAACAGAACGACGACAGCTAAACAAACGTCGACCACAAGCTCCGAACCACAATCAATGAGCAGAAAAACAAAACAACTCCGGCAACAAAGCAACAGAAAACCACAACCACACCAACAATCCAAAGCAAAGAGCATACAACAGCTACTTCAGCACATCCAGCAACCGCGACAACCATAAACCGAAAAAGGCAACCCAGGAAAAGGACCACACCCGGTGCAAAACATCATCCACACTAAGTGGATCGACAAACACAAGAAAATAGTAACCTGGCCCTCCAAAAGTGATAGGTTAAGCCAAAACAACCAACTAGAGGAACAAAACAAACTAGAGAAACATATCGGATCAACATTACAGCCAGCATGAACAAAAGAAAGTAAGCACAAAATAGACCAGAATAGGCTACAGTAGCAAAGCGAGGAGGCCGACTGAGGTCAACAATAAAAAAACCCCAAAAAAACCTGCCTAAGGAACAGGTAAAGATCCACCAGTGCCACCTCACAGCTGCAGGGAAATAGAGAGAAAAGAAAACAATATTTGAGAAGAAGTAAAGCTAAACTGATAAAAAATAATTAGAACGGGAAAAACAGATCGCCTCATCCAGGCAACTTAAATGTAAGGCTTCCGCTTTATCATGCGGTAAAGTGGAAGACCAAAATTTGATGAAGAACAGGAAGTCATCGATAATGTTATCGATCGTGGTCGAAGAGAGAGCAAAAATACGATTATTCCTTTCTGACCAAACCACCCAAATGATGGCCATAATGGAAAGCACCCAGCATTTACGAAACTCTTTCCTAAGAGAATGAGGCATCCAATAGGACGAAAATTTGTTAGGGATAGAAGGAGCTTGCCAAGCCCGAACAGTAATCATCCATAACGAATGAATAAAGTTGCAGTGAAGGAAAAGGTGATCTGCGTCCTCGTGTGCTGAAGAGCACAGTGCGCATAATTGACCTAGAGCCAATTTTTTTATTAAGCACACCGATTGTGAGAAGCTTGTTGTTAAGCGCAAGCCAGGTGAGGATTTTAACTTTGAGGGGAGCAGAGGCACTCCATAAGAAAGTAGCATTCCTGGATAAGGTACCTTCGAAATTAAGGAAGTGGTAGAATGACTTAACAGTGAAAGATCCAGCACTGTTCCATCGCCATTTGAAATCATTAGTGGGATGCCAGGAGTAAAGGTTTAGACTGGAAAAGAGCACGTTAAGCTCGTCCACCTGAGGTGAAGGGAGAAGGCAACTGAAGGGTATGGACCAGAACTTCTAGTTATTGATGATAGTAACGTAGTCTGCTACAGTGGCCGAAGGGTTAGAGGCCAAATGGTAGAGCGCAGGGAAGGCCACCGCGAGCTTGATATTACCGAACCATAAATCATTCCAAAATTTGGTCTGAATGCCATCAGCGTACACATGTAAAATACCACAGCTAAAAGGCCTAACTGCTTTCCAGACCCCCTTCCAAAAAGGAGAGGCCTTACGGGAGAGAGAATGATGGAAATCCCAAATCCGCTGCCGGGAGAAACAATTGAGAGATATAAAACGGACCCAAGGCAAACGATCATTTTTCAGCAATCTCCATAGCAATTTGCCTAGGAGGACCAGATTTTGGTGTCTGAGGTTGAGGACCCCAAGACCGTCAGCAGCCTTAGAGATGCAAATCAACTTCCGGTTACAAAGGTGAGTGCCTGTTCTATAAACATCAGCACCCGACCAGAAGGAATTCCTTCTGATCTGGTCAATCTTCTTAATAACCCAAACCGGGACGTAATAGAAAGACATCATATATAATGGAATAGTGGAAAGAATAGAATTAACAAGAATGAGTCTGCCTCTGCGAGAGAGGTGCTAACCTGACTAAAAGCTAAGCCTAGACTCGACTTTTTCAATTATTGACATCCAATCCGATTTATGAAGCTTCCCCCATCTCAAAGGGATTTCGAGATATTGGCTAGGGAAGGAGCCAGATGCACAGTTAAAGAACTGGGCTATTTCCACTTGGCGGTTCTGAGACCCACCAAGCCAAAGCACAGAAGATTTTTGAAAATTAATTGGTAAGCCAGAGGCACTTTCGAAGATATAAAGGAGCAACTTTAGGTTACGAAGGATACACCCATTGGGTTTGGCGAAAATGATAGTATCGTCAGGGTATTGGAGGTTTAGCACACCATGGTAGCTTTGAGAACCTCCAAGACCTTCGATGACATTGGCCTCCCAAGCATTGCGGTGCAACTTATTGAACACATCGACCACATGAGAAAATAATAGGAAAGAAATAGGATCCCCCTGACGGACACCACGTTTACACCTGAACTTGTGACCTTCTGAACCGTTAATAATAACGGACGAGGTCCCCACAAAAAGACTCGATTTATTCCATGCGATCCATTTCGGACCAAAGCCACGATGGAAGAGGATCTCAAAAAGAAAATTCCAACTAACATTATCATACGCTTTTTGAAAATCAAATTTCAGCATGATGCCCTCAGAATTGGATCTATGGCAGTCGGAGATAATTTCTTGTGCTGACGCCACACTATCAAGGATGAAATGATCTTTAATAAAACCTGATTGGGCAGGATCAATCATGGGAGAAATGACAGCACCTAGACGGGTGGAAAGAACTTTCATAATGATCTTGAAAGTAGTACTGAGCAAGCTAATCGGGCAAAAATTGTAGACAGAGTTGGCTCCCAAAATTTTGGGGATAAGAATGATGTGCGCATAGTTGATCATTTCAAAGGAAAAGTTCCCTTGGTGCAAGTCGGAGAACATCTTGAACAGGTCGTCTTTAATACAATCCCAAAAGCGTTGAAAGAAAAAGGCTGGAAAGCCATCTGGGCCAGGAGCTGCATCACTTTTAAGTGAAAAAATTGTATGACTTGAAAAAAAAATCGGAGAATATCTCGAATTTACTTAGAAGTTCTATGACTTGAAGAAAAAATTGTAAGTGAAAATCACTTGTAACTACGACATTATTCCCAATAACGACATAATTAGCCTGATGCCGTTATTGGCAATAACGGCATCAGTACAATCCACAGTGTACTACAAATTTCGAGCAGGTGCATCATCTTCAAATCCGATTTCAACATTTTTACAACCAGTATCTCTCAAAATTCAAAACATAAAAGTTGTAGATTTTTTTCTTGGAGTTCCAAAACATTTTGAATCATCTCAATCGGAGTTCGGATGATAAAGTTATGCCCATATTACGTAGTGATGTCGAAATTGTCCTGAAAAAATTGTAATTGAAAATTGCTTATAACTGATGCCGCTATTCCCAAAAATGGCATAATTAGCCTGTTGCCGCTATTAGCAATAACGACATCAGTATAATCCACAGTGTACTCCAAATTTCTGGACAGTATTGGCATCGCTCCGTAATCTAGGCATACCTTCATCATTCGAACTTCGATTGAGATGATTCATAATGCTATGAAACACCAAGAAAAATCTCTACAACTTTCATGTTTTGAGTTTTGAGAGATACTGGCTACATTAAGGCCGAAAACGGGTTTAAAGTTCATGCATCTGCATGAAAATTGGAGTACACTGTGGATTGTACTTATGTCGCTATTACCCATAGCGGCATCAGGCTAATTATGCTATTATTTGGAATAGCGGCATCAGTTATAAGCGATTTTCACTTACAATTTATTCCTCAAGTCATAGGACTCCTAAGTGAATGAGTTACGTATTGATTCCGTTACTTCCAATAGCGGCAACGGATTTTTTTATTTACAGGTGCCGCTATTGGAAACAAAGACATCATAATGACAGATGCCGTTATTTTCAGTAGCGTTTTATGCCGACGTGTCCAAAACCGAGTCAGTTGGATAAATATTTTCGAAAGTGGGTCAGCTTGGTCAATATTTTCAGAAAGTGGATCAGTTTGGTCAATACTTCCAATAGACAGCAGACGGGCACGTGGCGTGCATGCTGCTTAGTTAGAGAATGTTCGGTTGAGGAGATCTGGCCGTTGGATGTAGATGAGATTGTAGTTATTGAAGGGTGGGGATCGAGTCAGATTATCCAATTGGGCTTTATGATTGGGCCCAAATTCTATTTAAGACATGTAGTTTTCAGCTGGGCCATTACCAAGCACAAGCCTATACGATTTTATTTTATTTTAGTTTAATTTAATTTAATTTAATTATCGAATAGGTTGTGTTAGTTCCATTTTGGTCTAGATTTTATGTAAACACAGCAAGAGCATGTCATATTGCTAAAACATGTGTTAAAGATGATTTTTAGATAAAAATGCATGATAATCGTTAATCTTGAAAATATCATTTGAATTTAACAAAAACCTCTTTGGAAAAAATTTTTATGAAATTAAGAAGATACTTTTGAATGTAAATAAAGGTGGTTCAGTTGTGCCAAAAATATAGAACGATTATTTCTAATACTATAATGCAAGAGTTAGAGTTGTGTCATTTGTATACAAACTGTAATTTGTAGACAAACAACCATCTAATATAAATAACGTATTTTTTAGTGAAAGTTATATTAATCATTCATTTATTAAACTGTTGTCAGTTATCATAATACTCTTAAAGTTCAAATTAATTTACGACACAATTATTTACAAAAGTGTCACTCATATAAAATAAAAGTTAATGCCACTATGAGTAATTTGTAAAGAGTATGTAATGAGTAAAGGGAGGTCTAAGATTCGAGGCAAGATTATGGCTTAGTATTTATTTTAAAATATAAAAACATTATTAGGACGTGCATCACATGTGCAGATTACTAGTATGTTAAAGGCTCTTACAGGGGTGGTGTTGAATGCCCATTGTAATAGAAGGGCCTTAAAACAACTTGTAACGAATTATTTCTATACTAATCACACACTCATGCAATGATTTTCGTATTTTTTTCTAAAATGACCCACTTTTCGAAAATAAATATCAAACATACCCACTTGTGAAACTGATTATCAATTTGAACCTAAAGCTGTTTCAAACAACAAGTCTAGTTCAAACAGGACCGTTGTTTGAAACAACAAGTTTAGTTATAGAAATTTATCAACACTTAGAGAAATCTTACAGAGTCTCAAAACACTAAAGCTAAACTCATTGTTTCAAACAGTGACTCTATTTGAACTAAACTCACTATTTGAAAGTGCGAGTGAGTCAATTTGATAATTAGTTTCGAAGGTGGTTCAGTTTGGTATTTATTTTCGAAAAGTGGATCAGTTTGGAAAAAAATCAAATTTTCATTCATCTAGTTCTTTTGAACATATAAAGATATCTTTTTACTTAAGAAGTGAAAGAGAGTTAAATAATTATACAAGCGGCTTAATAATTACCCGCATGTAGTCGAGCAAGTTTATAGTTTGGACTTAACTTTGATCTATTCTGGTCAAAGTGAGGGGTGACTAGGGTATCTCTCATGTCAGGGGGCTTGGAGGCATTTGTGGAGCCGTTGGGGGCGACGATGTGCCTCCGTTACGAGGTGGCGGTGGTAGTCAACGGTGGTCAAGCTAAGGGAGGGGAACGAGGCCTTAATCTGGACATGGGTATATCAGATTGGTGGGTACCTGCGGTGTCTCTTGAATTATACTTGAGGTTGACGTATGGGTCATTGCTAGGGACGACAGGGCATGGTTGCGAGTGACGGTGAGGACAAACGAAGTACATGCGAGGGAATGAGGGAAAATGTGCTCAAATTTGCATGAGAAAATTGTTTTGGCGAGGTCGGTCGATCAGTAGGATTATGTTTTCTTGTACTTTTTTATTTGTTGGTTGGGGTGCATGAGTTCGAGAACCCATGTTGAATTTCTTGAACTTCATAAGCCTTAATTTTGATTGTATGTTTTGTTGAACTTTTTATAATAAAACACGGGGGTTTTTAACCCACCATTGACGATTAAAAAAAACTTGTAATTCAAGACACTTTTTTGTGCAAAATTAATTCCTTTGTAGGGTTAGAGTCCTAGTTACTAATTAACTCGAACATATCAACCCTAACACAAGTTCTTGTTTACTTAACACTCATCCCTGGCATGCACAAAATATTGAGACAATACAAGCACCATTAAGATCATGTCAATAAGCTTATTGCATCATATATAATCCTTGTTTTAATCTAAGTAGAACAATCATCCTATTGGTGGAGATATGTTTCACATGCCTATAAATATCCTTCCCCTCCATAGTCAGACAGTCAGAAGGTAATCAACAATTCGTCAGTTTCTCTCGATACTTTCTTTCTCTTTCTGGTTCTGATTTGAGCGTCAGAGGGCCTGTCGTCAGGGCCACTGCTTGGTATTTCAGGCTTTTTGCAAGTCCATCGGCCGCATCAGCAACTGTCGGATTCATATCATGGTGGTCAATCAACGATCCAGATTCAATCTCAGGAGTTTTAACCGCATTTCACGACCAAGATCAAAAGTTGTGCACCCTTAATTGCTCGTCAAATCTCCTAAAAAAGTGAACCCCCTTGGGGGTCGGGTAAACCAAACCCTCCAGGGCTTGGCCAAGCCGAACAACCCCGGGGTCGGCCAAACTGAGCACCCCCTTTGGTTCGGTGTTCGGTGCTCGACCCGTTGACGAAGCACCACATGAGTTTGATAAACTACAAATATCAAACAAGTTGAAGCAGCTCCTTAATTAGATAGCCAGTTCAGTTGCTAAGTTTAAGGTTTGGGGTTCGAACCCGAGCCTCCACACTTCTGAGAATTTTATTTTTCCAAAGTTGAAAGCCATCTAATGCAGAGAACAAACTCAATAAAAGGACCTTCGGTATTTTCAAGTTAAACCAGTCAAATGGCCTAGTGGTTAAGTCCTTTTCATATCAGAGGTTGCGGGTTCAACGCCGACCCCGATACTTGAGAAATTTTAACTTTTCTATGAAGCCCCGCCACCCGATTCCTCTCAAAAGCCGTGTTCGACCCGATCTGATCAGATCCGAGTAGATCTAAGACAAAACCGAGCTGAGCCCAACTAAGCCGAGTAGCACCAAGGTTGGCCAAGTCGAGCCCCGCCCAGGTACGGCTCAGATCATGGACTTCGAGGCAGCCATGAATGATGTACAACAGTGACTGCCAGATCACCTCAAGAATCGCGTCATCATTTGATTTTTGGTTAAAATTTCAAAAATAATTATAATTTCGAAAAAATTAATTAGAATTTTAAATAAATAAATAAAAATTGTAATAATTAATTAAAAATTCTAAAAAATATATGCAAATTCAGAAAATTAATATAAAATTCTGAGAAAGTAATTATTAATTTAGAAATTTTAATTAAAAATTTAATAAATAATTATAAATTCAGAAAAAATTATTTACAAATTCTAAAAAATAATTAAAATTTTGAAAATTTAAAAATTATTTTGAAGCACTAAAAGACAGTTACTACCCACATAAGCTCCTAACAAGATCTCAAGCGTCCTCAGAAGCTGTCTATGCTTTCTTAATTGCCTAGAGAAGAGCGAAATACTCCTCGAAGGCTATTATATCCAACCTCCAGGAGTAGGGGGCTTATGATGTGGGTGAGAATTACAACTAATCGAGCCGTACAATCTCAGCATGCATCTCAAAGCTTCTAAGGGCAATACAGTAATTTTACATTGGCACCGATTTGCTAGAAGAGTATGAGCCTCCTCCAGGCCCATCAGTTCACCCAGATTAACAATTAGGGCTCGCTTACAGCCTAACAAATGGGGATTTGCCACTAACCACTGTTGTCAATTAAATCCCCCCAAATCGGGGATTGAACAACTATTTCTCAACCACAAATTATTTCCTATCTGGCTCACCCTCCAAGGTCTATAAATAATTTTTCCTCTCCACCAATAAGAGGCAATCAAGGTTTTTTCCCATTAAATCATAACTTACATATCTGGTTACTGACTTGATCGTCAGAGAATTTATCGCCGGGAAAACTACCAATGTTTCAGACTTTTTGCAGGTATCCGGCAACCAACAACCAACACAATCACCACCAGATCCATCAATTCCAATCAAATACTAGACTCTTATCAAGATCAAATCGCCAACTGAGATATGAGATTTCCACCAAATACAAGAATTCATCATCTGTTTCTTCCACACTAGAAATCAGTAGCATCATATATATATATATATATATATATATATATATATATATATATATATATATATATATAGAGAGAGAGAGAGAGAGAGAGAGAGAGAGAGAGAGAGGTGATCCTCATATAGAGTATAAGGTAATTTTCCTCATACAAATTGATTATACTCACTTGGTGGAGCCCTTATGGAAG
Organism: Hemerocallis citrina; assembly: GCA_017893485.1. Classification (NCBI taxonomy): domain Eukaryota; kingdom Viridiplantae; phylum Streptophyta; class Magnoliopsida; order Asparagales; family Asphodelaceae; genus Hemerocallis; species Hemerocallis citrina. Next base: position 298,880,372 of record CM030361.1, on the reverse strand, counting down.
ATCCAATCACTCCATAATGTTTATCATGCTAATGGATGTATGTGTAGAAAACATCAAGTGATTTGGAGGTTATTCACCCATGCATTATGTGGTTGAAAAATGAACGATTTCAATAGTAATACAAATCGAACCACAAATTAGACCTATATGATGCATGCGTGAATGACCTCCAAACCACTTGATTTTTTTTACACATACATCCATTAGCATGATAAACATGATGGACAGAGCGGTTCTTCCATAAGGGCCCCACTAAGTGAGTATAATCACTTTGTAAGAGAAAATTTTCTCCATATAAATATGAGGTTCACACTACTCATATATATATATATATATATATATATATATATATATATATATATATATATAGAGAGAGAGAGAGAGAGAGAGAGAGAGAGAGAGAGAGATTGGTGGTTGCTCTGTTCAATAAAAGTACTCGCGTGTTTCGCTCACTGGGTTGATGGTTGTTTGTATGTATTTTGTTATTTGGGGTCGAGTATCATTCTTCGTTCTATTGTATGGTATCATTCTTCGTTCTATTGATATATTATTTCGTTAAATTCTGTTTAATGAAGTGTGGGGATCTTGAGCCTAACCATTTGACAGAGAAAAGAAAAACCATTTTATTTAGAAAGATAATAAATACTTTGAACACTTAGTATAACCTAAATCTTTTCAACATATATGGAACCAGCCCATTTGTCTCAAATATGCACTGCCTTGAGAACCACCGTCTCCACCGTAACGCCTGCACCGAACCCGACAACCACTCCCCACTCCATCCCCTCCCCCGTCGTCTTCTTCCCCTCTTTTGTCGACATCTTCCTCATCTTGTCCATAATAAACAACACAGAAGCACTCCACATATTACCGTACTCCTTCAGCACCTCTCTTGCAGCCTTCATTCTATCTTCGTGTAAGCCCAATGTTTGCTCCACTTTGTCCAATATCGCAGGACCACCAGGGTGCGTAATCCAAAATAAAGAATTCCAATCTTCAATCCCAAATGGAGCAAGTGTGTCCATCATACCCTTCTCGATGTTGTTAGCTAGGAGCTTGGGCACGTTTTTCACCTGCGACGTAAGCCCAGCTTCCCTCAAGTGTCCTTCGATGTACCCCTCAGAGTCAGGCAGTATGTTCTGCGTCGCATGCACTATTTGGAAAAGTGGTTTTTCCACAGATAGGTTAGGATCGGCCCCAATTATCAGCGCAGCAGCGCCATCCCCGAATAGAGCCTGTCCAATCATAGTATCCAGCTGAGCTTTGGACGGGCCTTGGAACGAGACATGATCAGTGTTTTTCTCCATTTCAACAAACATTTCAGGTCCATTACCGTTGGGTAAAGGTTGGTCCACCAAAACGTCGTCCTCAGGCAAGCCCCGAAAGTTAGGAAGGGTTATCTCGGAGCAGACAACAAGTACACGCGCTCCACGGTTGTTCTCCGCTATGTCCTTGGCAATGCGCAGGACGGTAGTGCCCATGAAGCAACCTTGTTGGTACATCATGATGCGTTTGACGGAGGGGCTAAGGCCGAGGAGCTTGATGAGTCGGTAATCGGCACCAGGCATGTCAACACCGCCTGTAGAGTTGAAAATGAGGTGGGTGATTTCGGACATGGGGCGGTCCCACTCTTTAATGGCAGCCAACGCTGCTACCTTGCCGAGCTTGGGGACCTCTGCTATGAGCATGTCCTGGCGTGCGTCGAGTGATGTGCCCATGTAGGTACCGATGTTGGGGTTCTCCTTCAAGATCTCTTCCGTAAGGTAAAAGTGGCGCTTCTCGATCATCGTCCTATCGCCTGTTGAAATACATACATTCAGGAGATGAATTCAGTGTTAGCACCTGGTGTGGATCATTTTTTGCTTATTTTCCTGTTATGTTAATGGGTTTTTCGTTTGTTTAGCATGCATGTATGTATGTATGTATGAAGGCCCTACATGTTTTTTCAGTAACTGAGCTTCTTAAGCTTTTGCTTTAAAGTGGTCATGAAAGAGCACTTATAATCTGTTTTTTTATTCAGATGATGCACATGATCAAGTACACTCTTAATTAGTACAAAATATGCACCCACTCGAATATAAAAGAGAAGTAAAGCGTGTGTACACTTACAAAGTTTCTTAAACCTGTTTTTTAGGTCAGTCTTATGCTCGCTATTGGTGACCCGGAAGAACCAGTCCGGGAAGTCGGCTTGGAGGATGTACTTCTCGGGGTTGGCGGTTCCGATGGCCAGAATGGTGGCAGGGCCGTCGGCTCGCTGCGTCCTCCTCATCTCCTCAAAGTTACTCATTGCCATCTATTGTTCTTGTTTAACGATGTAATATTGAACAGTTATTGCTGTTGTTGTTGCTTGGATTCGTTGATGAGAAAAGGTGAGGGCCTTATATAGAGAGGGGGACAGGTGGAGCTTAGACTTGTCCATTTAGGTCAATGTATTTAAATGAGAACTCATACGTATCTTAAGTTGATGTGCATGCACTTAGGAGTTAGAACTGATAGGGATCTTAAATTACACAATTGGATCTTAAATTACACAAGAGTTGGTAGTAGACTAAGACATTGTTACGTGTTCTATACTAATTGTTTTGTTTATTCGAACAATACATGTATGCTAATTGTTAAGGGTGTGTTTGATAATATAGTTAAGTTGAGACGTCCGTTCTCTTCTCAAAGTAGTACACCATAATTTATTACAACAAATTAAAAGAATAGGGGGACTTAGATGCCAAAATAGATGAATCTTTACGTACACATAGAATTCATGCATGTTTCTTTTGAGTAGAGACTTAGTCGACGATATGCAAATATATGACTTTTTTCAGAAAATAACTGTGGGTAGAAGCCCCCAATCGTTTCATTCAACAGAAATTAATAACATTTATTATACAGAAAATAACTAAAGTTGCTTGGAAACTGAGTCCATCAATTCATCTCTTACCATTTGCAAGTTTTTTGAAGTACTATTATTCCAACATAGTGTTTGATTCTCGATTTTTTTTTGGTTGAAATGGAATAATTTAGTGACTTTTCACCTTACGTAATTAAAGTGGCCACTGCAAGCAAGACTATGACCAACCATTAAAAGTCATCATCGATGTGGACTATGGAATAATTTATGAGGAATGCTTTAGGCACTACCAATTTCACTATTATTTTCTTCACTATCTTAGTTGGCATACTCCTATTGGAGAGTTCCCCCACCTACTCTATCTTCCTCTACCTATTGAAGTGTGTCACCTAAGGTAGTGAAGTGAAATGTAGTGAAATTGGTAGTAGATGTATCATTACTCATAATTTATTGTCACCTGAAGCATATCTGCCTAACAATTAAGGTTGTCACATGAAAGATTATTGCTAACTATTTAAAAAATCGTAGCCGTTGTTGGACTTCGAAATCTGATCAATAATACTGTTCGACGATCAATCAATTTTTTTTAGACCATTAGTGAAATTGTAGTGAAATGGAGAGTTCTCCCGCCTATTCTATCTTCCCCTACATTTTGGAGTGTGCCACCTAAGATAGTGAAGAGAAATGTAGTTGATGCTGTTTGTTTTTGGGGTGTGGGAGCAACATGTGAAGAAAATAATTGAAGAAAATAATTTTTATTCTTCTTGTTCTATCTTATTCTTCACTGTATGCATCTATATATAAGGATTACATTCTTGGAGAAGAAGAAAAGAGATTGAGAGAAGATTGGGAAGATGAGAGATTTGAGGAATCTGTTTCCTATATTAGGAAACAGAATATACAATTACTATATTTCAACACTCCCCCTCAAGTTGGTGCATAGATATCGAGCATGCCCAACTTGTCAACAAATTTCAAGAAGAGCCGAGTCGAAACAGCTTTGGTTAGGATATCTGCGAGTTGATCTTTTGACTTCACCTTGGATATCTCAATAACTTTCTCATCTAATTTTTCTTTGATGAAGAATCTGTCCACCTCTACATGTTTCGTCCTATCATGCTGAACTGGATTAGCCGCAATATCACACGCCGCTTGACTGTCACAATACACCTTCATAGGTTTCTTTGGACCATAGCCTAAGTCCTGCAACAGGAGTTTCAGCCATAAAGCTTCTGTTATACTTAAAGCTACTCCGCGATACTCAGCCTCTACACTAGAGCGTGCAACAATATTTTGCTTCTTGCTCCTCCATGTAACAAAATTTCCTCCAACAAAGGTGAAATATCCTGAAATGGAGCGCCTATCGATTGTAGATCCTGCCCAATCAGCATCAGTATATGCCTCAACCTTCAAGTGACCATATTTCGCAAATAAGACTCATTTTCCTAGGGCTGACTTAATGTATCTCATAATTCTCATCACCGTGTCCATATGTTGTTCCCGAGGTGCATGCATAAACTGGCTTAACACACTTAAAGCATATGATAAATCTGGCCGTGTATGTGCAAGATACATTAGTCGTCCAACCAATCTCTGATATCTTTTCTTATCACAAGGCACTTGATCAGCTTCGTTGCATAGTTTCAGTCCTTCTTCCAATGGTGTACTAATCGGTTGACAGGCGGACATTCCAGTTTCCTTCAATAAATCCAGAGCATATTTTCTTTGAGAAAGAAATATCCCCTTTCTTGAGCAAGAAACTTCAATACCAAGAAAGTATCTCAAAGAACCAAGATCTTTCATTTCGAACTCTTGTGACAAGTAGTTCTTTAATGCCTTCATCTCCTCAGGATCATCTCCAGTTACTATCCTATCATCAACATAAATAATGAGAGCAGTAATTTTACCTTCTTTCCTTTTTAGGAATAGAGTATGATCAGAATTACTATGATCGTATCCGAATGTCCTCATTGATTTTGTAAATCTCCCAAACCAGGCTCTTGGCGACTGCTTCAGTCCATACAATGCTTTCTTCAAATGACATACTTTGTTGCTGTGTTGTACTGGTCTGTTCGACCCTGGTGGAAGATCCATATAGACTTCTTCTGTCAATTCCCCATGCAAAAATGCATTCTTCACATCAAATTGCTCCAACGGCCAGTCAAGATTTGCAGTAAGTGACAGTAGAACTCGAATAGTGTTGAACTTTGCCACAGGTGCAAATGTTTCGTCATAATCAATTCCATAAGTTTAAGTGAACCCTTTAGCAACCAGCCTTGCCTTGTACCGCTCTATCGAACCATCCGATTTATATTTCACTGTATAAATCCATCTGCATCCTACTGGCTTCTTTCCTGCTGGCAGCTTGACTATCTCCCAAGTCTCATTCTTCTTCGAGGACTTCATCTCCTCATCCATAGCTGCTTTCCACCTTGGAGCGGCTAAGGTTTTCTACACATTGTTAGGAATAGATACAACAGATAATTGATTTACAAATGACTTATTTGATTCAGACAATCGGTGAGTGGACACATAATAACTCATGGGATACTTGACATTACTAGTAGGATTAGGCTCGTAAGTGGGTTTGGGGATACCTCTAGTAGTACGGTTTGGGAGTTCTCTTCTTGGAGCTTCGGACAGCGATGACGATTGGTTTTGGGATTCTGCTGGGAGTAGCGATAGATCTGATGGTACTGGTGGTAGAGATGGTTCAGATGGTGCTGGTGGTGGAGATGGCTCATCTTCATGGAGGTTCGGCACTGACTGTAGATCTTCGTGAAAATTTTCTTCCTCAACCAAGTCTTCATTCGAGTGATCGTCATTACTTACATCTTGATTTTCTCCCCTTATATCTGATTGTTCAGTTTGAATAGTAACTACTTCATCATAGGCAAGAGTTTGAACTTCACTTCGATGCTCCCCTGAAGTTCAACCTCAGAGGAAAAATACATCTCATCTTCATGGAACACAACATCTATAGTCACAAATATCTTTTGAGTTGGTGGGTGATAGCACCGATACCCTTTCTTATTCCGTGCATATCCCACGAAAACACAGCGGATAGCTCAAAGAGTTAACTTATTGCGTTCATGTTGATGAAGATGAACAAATGCAACATACCCAAACACACGAGGTGGCAAGTTGATGACTTTTGGTGCATTCACAGCTTCAGTTAATGCTTGAAATGGTGTGAGGAAGTTTAGGATATTAGAGTGAACTCGGTTGATTAAGTATGCAGTAGAAGCATGGGTTTCTCCCCAATAAATGAGTGGCAAATTTCCATAGATGAGAGAAGCACGGACCACTTCGAGCAAGTGTCTATTTTTCCTTTCTGCAACTCCATTCTGTTGAGGTGTATACGAGCATGTAGTCTGATGAACAATTCCGTGTTCCACCAAATATTGTTGCAGACTTGAACTCAGGTACTCTCCGCCATTATCACTACTAAGAACTTGAATTTGTGATTTATACTGAATCATAACATGCTTATGAAATTTCTGAAACAAACCACTAACTTCACTTTTCGACTTCATCAAACAAATCCAGGTCATACGGGTACAGTCATCAATAAAGGTCACAAACTATTTGGCTTCTCCAAATGTAGTGATTTTGGATGGACCCCAAACATCAGAATGAATAATCATAAAAGGAATGGAGCTTCTACTTGGACTGGGAAGAAAAGAGACACGATGACCTTTTGCGAGTTCACACACATCACACCGAAAGGCAGATATATCCAACTTTAAAAATAAACTTGGAAATAATTTCTTCAAATAACCAAAAGAAGCATGTCCTAGACGTCGATGCCATAGCCAAATATCTGATTTCTTCTTCTCATCTTCGGATCCTTCCACACTTAGAACTTGAGTCAACTTGCTCGAACTTTCAGATTCTAAATCTAGGTAATAGAGCTTCCCATGCCTAACCCCATAACCAATCGTCTTGCGAGTCCGAATATCCTTAAACACGCAATGAGAAAGCCAAAAGACTACAATACAATGTAAGGTAGTAGTTATTTGAGCAACAGATAATATGTTGAAATTCAAGGATGGCACAACTAAGACAGTATCTAAGGTTAGGTTGTTTGTGAGATGTATGGTACCCTCGCCAGTAACAGTGGCAGGGTCACCATTGGCAGTGGACATAGTCGATTTAGTGGATGGTTGAAAATTTTGAACTTGTCTAGAATCAAAAGTCATATGGTCGGTAGCACCCGAATCAATTATCCATGCACTATTCATAACAGAAGCAAAAATATTAAATACCTTACCATCATTACCTGCAGCTGTGACTAATATAGAGGCGAGTCCAATACTCTTCTCAGCTCTATCAGTTTGTCCCATGGTAGCGCCACAAAGGGAAAAAACAATGAATCTGATCTTCAGCAACCAATAGCAAACAACACAACTTGATTAAGAACAGCTCCAAGTCTTCAACAACCAGCAAAACAGCAACAATCCAACACCCAAACAGCAACTCCGCAGAGGATAAAAATAAAACACCCAACACCGAGATCCAAATGCCACACACAAGATCAAGATCCCCTTCACAAAACACCAAACACCAGCCTAAATCAACCCTTCATCTTCACCCAACAGCAAAGAGAGAGAGAGAGACAGCAGCAACAGTAAAGAGAGATCTGGTCGGCGGCGGTCGACGACTGACGTCGATGAGAGGCGGCGTCGTGTCGTTGCCGTTGAGCGGAACAGAGGGGCGACGGGTTTGAGCAGCTGCGAACGGTGCTGGTCGACGGGTAGAGGAGCAGCGCTGGGTTTCGATCTGGTTGCTGCTGAAGTTGAGATCAGAGATGAAGGGCGTCGACGATTGGGGGAAGCAATGACAGGGTTTCGATCTGGGGTGGATTTCGACGAGGTAGGTGGCGAGGAGAGGTCAGGGGTTGAGGAGAGGTAGGTTTTGATTTCGACGAGGTAGGGTTCGATCTGGATGAGGAGGTCGGGGCTCAATGGCCGATGGGGGGTCGTCGACGGGGAATGGAGCACGGGAAAGGTCGACGGAGGTCGGGAAGAAGGCAGTGGGTTCTGTGTTGGGGAAGGTGAACAGTGCGGAAACGACTGGCAGATTCGGGGATCTGGGTTTGGTCGGGATCGGGATGGAGGCGTTAGATCCGATGGCCTCCGTCTCTTCTTCTTCTTTAACTAGCCTAGATCATGTTAGGCTCTGATACCATGAAGAAAATAATTGAAGAAAATAATTTTTATTCTTCTTGTTCTATCTTATTCTTCACTGTATGCATCTATATTTAAGGATTACATTCTTGGAGAAGAAGAAAAAAGATTGAGAGAAGATTGGGAAGATGAGAGATTTGGAAAATCTGTTTCCTATATTAGGAAACCGAATATACAATTACTATATTTCAACAACATGTGTGAGTTCTTGTAATTTGTGTAGCGGAAGATGTGGTACTGACGTCGATCTGATCCTAGCCCATAGGGTCAGCTCGGAAGTAGCAGGAGAGAGGTGGAGGCCGGGTACTCGGCTTGGATCCAGTACCTCGGCTCGGATCTTCGAGGCTCGGCTCAGACTCTTGTGTACCCTACACACTGCCTAGAAATACCGGGAGAAGTCCCGGCGACAAGCCCTCCGATGATCTAGTCAGTCACTAAGAAAACAACAGTAGCTAGGGTTCAGGTGGGAAAAAGTTTATTACCTTAAGAAGTGAGGAGGGGATCTGGTATTTATAGGTTGGGGTAAAAGGGTCTGAGACCCTAACGAACCGGGTCGGACCCGTTCGCCTGTGGGTCTGAATAGGCTGACGCCCGTTTGACTTGTTTGACTTTGATGATCACAAGGGAGTGAATTCTGAGGAAATCTGGTGGTCCAGATGGGGCCACGTCACTTACCCCATATCAATAGTGAAATTGATAGTGGATGTAGCATTACTCTTATTTATTAAAGATTCTTTTTTCTTAACATCTTTAACTTTTAAAAATACTCTTTTCATTCTTGGGTATATAAAACAATTCATAATCTCTCTAATATCTAATATTTGGGAGAAGGCCTTAGTGTCATTTGTCAATCTACCAACACGGGCATCGCACGTGCATAACTAATATGAAGGAGTTCTCAGGTTTGAGTCCTTACTATGTCAGATTTTTTTACTTTAAACTTTTTTTTTATATTAAACATGCATCACATGTGTAAATTACTATCCATCTATCTATAATATAATATATTTACTTACTATCTAATAGAAGAGTTTGTTACAAATAAACAATTTTTAATATTTTTTTGTCACAAAAGAAACATCACTTTTGTCACCAAACAAACATTGCATCGCACGTGCAACTCCAAATATATTTTTCAACACGTGCATCACAAGTACACATCAAAGTTTTTTCTTCTAAATTTTTAAAAAATTCGTGTATTACCTGTTCAGCTCCATTTTTAAAAAATTAAGGCATTCATCGCAGATGCTATTTACTTCTGACTTACATGTATTGCACGTTTAACTCAAACTATTTATCAAAACGTGCATCGCACGTGAAAAATACTAGTTATATATAATGAGAGAGTTGGGATGGTAAATTGTAGGCATTCAACCATCTAATCTCTACCATTCATTTTTAAGTGGGAGTTATATTAATCATTCATTTACTCAACTGTTGTTAGTTACCATAATATCTCAAAGTTCAAATTTATTTAAACCATAATTATTTTATTTATAAAAATGTCACTCATATAAAATAAAAGTTTGTGCCACTAAAGGTAATTTATAAAGATTATGTGATGAGCAAAGGGACGTCTCATGTTCGAGGCCAGATTACGTCTTATTATTTAGTATATAATAATAAATGTGCATTATACGTGTAGATTACTAGTAAATCTTAAAGATTGGTTTAAATGTACTGTATAAATATAAAACCCAAAAAAAAAAAGACTAAGGATAATACATACCGAATTGAACCTTTTGGCCTAATACTTAGAGCTCAACGCTTTCAAAACAACTTCTCATGAAAATGATTTTTTTTTTTACTTCTTGTATTCATCAATATCTTAATAGTTGATCTTAATGACTTAAATATCTCTTTTCCTCAAATCTGAGTCCATATAGTCTTGTACTCATCAAGATCTTAATAGTTGATTTTAATGACGTAAAGACTTCTTTTCCTCAAATCTGACGTCCATATACATTATATATACTAGTATTTTTCACGTGCGATGCACATTTGATAAAGAGTTGGAGTTAAACGTGCAACACACGTAAGTCAACAGTAATTAGCACGCGCGAGGAATATCTTAATTTTTAAAAAATGGAGTGGAACGGGCGATACGCGTATTTTATAAACATTAAGAATGAAAAATTTTGATGTGTACATGCAATACACATGTTGAAAAATAAATATGAAGTTGCACGTGCGCTGCACATGTTTATTTAATGACAAAAGTGGTGAGATGAAGAATGCTATTTCAATATTATCCTTTAGGGGTTTTTTAAAAAAAATAAAAAATTGGCGCTCGGTGAACAGTAGCGCACCATATACGGCGCGCCACTGTTCACCCGGTCTCCATCCTCGCCATTTTGGTGCCAGAAGTGGTGCTGGGTTGGAGATGAAATCCAACGCCAAACCCCACTCCAGCGCCAAAATGAAGTGGGGTTGGAGATGGCCTTAGTTTTTTTTTTGGTTTTATATTTATACAGTACATTTTAACCAAACTTTAAGATTTACTGGTAATTTGTACGTGTCTGATGCACATTCTAATTTTTTTTATTATATAATAAGTAATAAGACATAATTTGGCTTCGAACATGAGACATCTCTTTACTCATCTTATATTCTTTATAAATTACTCCTAATGGCACAAACTTTTTTTTTTTACATGAGTGACGCTGTTATAAATAATTATGTTGTAATAAATTTGAAGTTTGAGGATATTTTGGTAACTAACAACAGTTGAATAAATGAATGGTTAATATATAACTCCCACCTAATAATGAATGGTAGAGATTAGATGGTTGAATGTCTACAAATTATAAGTTGTCTACAATTTACCATCCCAACTCTGCCATTATAATATTAGAGATTATGAATTGTTTTATATACCCAAGAATTAAAAGATTATTTTAAAAAGTTAAAGGTGTTAAGAAAAAAGAATCTTTAATAACTAAGACCATGTCCAGCCATGCTAGCTATCTTTCAATTTTAGCTAAAATAGATAATATAAAGACAAAAATATGCTCAACGGGACTAGCTAAACCACTCGCCAAAATACATTTTTAATATTCACTCGCCAGATCTGGCAAGTATGTACCGCTCCCTAAATTTCTTCCCAAAATCACAAAATTGCAAAATCGCGAAAATCAATTGCGAAAATTGCAAAGTCAA